>VZSG01001443.1:7935-54394 GCA_013398315.1 Nothoprocta pentlandii | reverse complement strand
CGCCCGGGCAGCACTCCACGTAGCTGCAGTAGAAGCTCGGGTAGGACAGGAAGCCGGTGAGCGCCGAGGCGGCGCCGATGGCGAGGCCCACGCTGAGCGGCTCCAGCGCCGCGAGCGCCGGCAGCAGCAGCCAGAGCAGCGCGGCCGCCCGCGGCATGGCGGCTCCCGCGCCGCCCGCCCGCCCCGCCGCCATCTTGGGGCGGGCGCCCGTGACGCCGCCGCCGCCATCTTGGGGCGGGCGCCCGTGACGCCGCCGCCGCCATCTTGGAGTGGGGCAAAGCGGCGTGGCGCGGGCTTCGCTTTTCGGGTGACGTGAGGGGAGTGACGTCAGGGGCTCGGCGTGACGTCGTGGGCGCAGTGGTGCGAGGGGGGCTGCTGTGTGCAGGGGGAAGAGGCTGCCGTGGCGGCGTCCCCCAGAGCCCCGTCCTCGTCCCCGCGCTGTGTCCGCCGCCCCTCGCAGCGCAGCAGGGCCCGGCTGCGGCACCTTCATGTGGGAACGCGGCGTCCCCTCCGTGCCAGGGCCCTTCCTTGCCCTGCGTCACGAGGCCAGCATGAACCTTCCATTTTCACCAGGAGCCTCCTTGTTTTCACCAGGAGCCTCCTTGTTTTCACCAGGAACCTCCTTGTTTTCACCAGGAACCTCCCGTTTTCACCATGCACCTGCTTGTTTTCACCATGCACCTCCTTGTTTTCACCATCAACCTCCTTGTTTTCACCATGAACCCCCTGTTTTCACCTTGAACCTCCTTGTTTTCACCATGAACCTCCTGTTTTGACCATGAACCTTCTGTTTTGACCAGTGTACCTGGCCGTGACACACGATCATGGAAGGACCATCAGGCACAGGGACCGTCACCAGGAGCACGTTGGGTGCTGAGCACACCACGAGGGACAGCAGGTAGGGCTGAGCGCCACAGCCTCCATGAGAAATGCCACCCAGGAAGAGCCTGCTGGATCCGTTATTGTAAATAGTGTCCCTGGAAGTGTGACCCATCCCCAGTGCGTGGGTCACAGCAGGTGGTTGGAGCAGAAGGAGGCTCTAATGGTCAAGGTGAGAGCCAACACTGGTGCCAAGATACAAAGGGGTTCACACAGAATCAGAGAGTGGCTGAGGTTGGAAGGGGCCTCTGGAGACCATCTAGTCCAACCCCCTGCTCCAGCAGGGACACCCAGAGCACCGGGCAGCATCCAGGTGGGTTTGGAAGGTCTCCAGAGAAGGAGACTCCACAGCCACCCTGGTAACCTGTTCCAGGGCTCTGGCACTCTCACAATTTTCCTCAAATTCCAATGGAGCTTCCTATGCTTCAAGAAAGCATTTTCACCAGTTTTTCTAGTATTATATTTTTGTCATGTATTTGGGTCTAGGGATGAGACTGTACTGTAACATGAAAATATCAAAAATGCTGTAGCTCAGTGTCCTGACTATTCACTTATGAATTTTACCTAGTTTTGATGTTCAGATCAGAGGCAATGGTACACAGCGTTCCCGATGTTCTCCTGGTGGTAGCGGGTAACATCAGGGTGAAGCAGGGGAGCTTCCCAGAGGGAACCCTGAGCTGGAACCACGGCCTCCGCCCAAGGCCTGTTGGATGAGTTGGGCAGCTCGGTGTCCTCCTATGTGCTTCAGTTTCCATACATAAAAAGCAGGAGCAGGGTTTTCTGGTCTCCTTTGTGCTTTGAGACAGAAGGGTGAAAATCAGGATAAAGCCAAGCAGATGTTATCACTGAAAATGATGATTTACAAATAAATCTTACCAATTAGGACAGTTCTAGGACTTAAGGTACAAACAGTCTTGCAACAGAAGTGGGATGATTGCCCCTTGAAAATACTTTTGTTTGGGAGTATTTCTGGGGTGAGAAGAGCAAGTCTCATCAGCCACGTATATCCCTCTTCTGCTTACTCTAAGCCACGACTGTCACATTATCCCATGCATTTATTGAAGGGCTCTTGAATAAGACTGCAAGGGCTTGAATTGAAGCCTATTTAAGGGCTCTTGAATAAGGTATGCAAGAGCTCAGGTGTCTTCAGCAAACACTGTGTGGTTTGGGAGGCAGAGAAGGGAAAGGGGTTTATTGTTTCTTTCATCTGCCAAATTTCCATGGAAAGAACACCAGGAATTTGGCTTTGGAAAGCCTAGACGCTCAGAGTCACTCGGGAGGCCACAGTCTTGCAGCCTTTGCTGGAGTAGAGTCTTTCCTCGCTGGGATAGTCAATCATTGCCAAGGCAATCTCTGTCATGAGGTCTTCGTCCTCGAGGTGGCCTCCCAAGCGGAGCTCCTCCCGGACACATTTTCTCACGTGTTTATATTCAAGAGGAAGGAACGGGACGAAATAGTCAATTAGGTTCTTCTGGATCAGCTGGCTGTGGAAGAAACCACCTGCAAGAGAGAATGGAGTCAGTGCAAAGCAGCAGGCTTGGGACGTGGGAGCCCAAAGACACTCACTGTTCTTGTCGTGGAAGATTTCCTCAGACATCAGAGACTGCAGCTCCTTTAAAGGAATTTCTTCCCTTCTTTTCTGCTTTCTCCAATAATCAAGAGCAAACTCCGTTATTTTATCTCCCCCGGCATTGCTGTGAGGAGAGAGATTCACGGGATTGTTAGAGCGGTGTCTTTGCCACCTTTATCATTGGTCTGGGCGATGGGATTGCCCACCAGAGACGAGGCAGCCCATTCTCACGGGTGGCAGTTGCTCAGAGGTGGGAAGGGACAAGTGACACTGTCCTCCACATTAAAGCAGTGTCTGATGGGTGAGCACCCCCCTGGACAGTGGTTTAAACTGCTAAGTTGGACTTCTTGACAGAGAGGGGCTGATTTTACCCTCAGGTGCCACCAAAAGACTCCCTAAGAAGCTGTTACTTGGTTTATTAATCACTGCCTTGCACTGAAATAGGCTGTGCTTGTAGGCTACGTGCTTGAACGTAACAGCAAGACAAGAGGTAAACCAGCCTGAAGCTTGAGGTTTAGATTCACTCATGTTACCCCTTCGTAGCTGGGATAACCTTCAGCAAATAGATTTTCCAGGGATAATCCATGGAGGAATCGTGTCTGATTCTGGGGCATTGTAATCCTTTGTGGCCTCTGGATTTCCTTACTTCAGGAAGAGGAATATTGCCTTGCCATAATAAACACCATTGATCTCCTTGCGGTAGCCGAGGAAGGGCATGATGGAGTCTATGAGGCCGTGTGGCATCTGGTCCATTTCAGAGAAGATGAAGAGGGACCTCGGACAGGCACTGACGTTCCCCCGGATCCAATTCTGCAGCTGCTCCTGTGAGAAGAGGCAAAATCACCGGCGTTTTACATCCACGGAGATAAATTGCCTCAAGAAAACAAGATAAAAGCCACAAATACCTTATAGAGGTGGAGGTGTGAGGCGTGTGGGAAGTGCAGTACTGTGCTGAAGTGGTGCACAAACCGCCTCCGTGCAATATGAGGCCGGTAGAGGTTCTCTGCAATGATGCTGCTCACAAACGACTTGCCTGTTCCTGTCCAGCCGTGGAAGGACATGACCAGAGGCTTCTTGGGCTGACCAGAATAAACGTTTGCGCTCAGAGCTCTCAGAACTATTTGGCCAGCAAGGTGCTGCCCGAAGACTTTCTGCTTCAAATCCGTCTTCAAAACTAACGGGGCGAGAAAAGAGTCAGTAAATGCCATATTATTCATGTTATTCCTCTTCTTGCTTGTTTTGTTCTTCGTTACTACTGGATGACCAGTGAGGAGAACAAATAATCCTGCCTTCAGTCCCCGGTGAGACTGTGAATGATCTAATTCACAAACTCTTGAATTACTTCTGAGGGCGTTTTGGAGAACCAAGCAGTTGGCAGGAGTTAGGCAGGAACCCTGGTTGTGTTACAGCTACTGCCTCCCATGAAGATTTGGGATAGGATTGACCGTGGAGACATGCTCTGCATGTTGTAAATTGTCATGAACTGGTTGGGAGGCATCTGACATCCCTCACATTAAAGAGAAGTGTGATTCCCTTGCCACATCATGTCCCCTGATAATAAGTGCTGCACCTGGGGTCTCGGTGGCTAACATACTTCCAAGAAAAGTGCAGTTTAGATGACATGAGGCAGCTGGAGGTGCACGGGGTTGCCCCAGCTGAGGGCTTGTTTAAAACCCCACAGCCCAGCCCCAAACTGGAACATTATCCGCAGTCCCCTGACAAAGGGAAGGGGGATTTCCAGATGGCAAAATTGGGAATTTATGTTTTAAAGACTGTGTTGTTTTTTTTTCTAGACCGTTTACTCACACCCTGCAGGCCTGGACTTTCCAACTTCCCCTTTCCCCGAGGACTCCTCGCTATTCAGCCTGTTCATCACATTCAGCGATGTGTTTTGAATCTTGGAGCTCATTGCTGCTCATCCAGCACATGCTGCAAGCAACCACTGGTGGGGCTGGGGAATACCAGTCCCCCCAGGCACTGGAGTGTCCATCTCATGAAGACATGGGATTATTTCATGAGCCTAAACCATAACTCTGCTCCGAGCACCCCAAAGAAGCCTGGCATGGAGAAGGAAGCTCTTGTCCCCCAGGGAAGGGCCACCGACGAGCTGGCTCGTGATGCCACCGCCTTACCTGAGATGTTCAGCGTGTCCCTCATCCTGCAGCACTCGGTGACCCTGCAGTTGAGCCAGGAGCCAGGCAGGAAGAGCTGCCAAGCGACAGCGGCTCCCCCCATGAAGAGGGAGGTGCTCAGGGGGTCCAGAGCTGGCATCAAGGTGGGCACCAGAACAAGGAACCCAGCAGCGTTCAGGAGCTTCATGGTGGGAGCTGAAGGCCAGATTGGCTTGTCAGGAAAGGAAAGTGAAACAGAAAAGAGAAGAACTTCCTGCAGTTGTGGCCTCAGGGTGTTGAAGCAAATTGAAGCCAGTTCCTCTATCAGGTACCCACATTACTGATGTCATGCCAAAAACAGTTGTCACAATCTTCCTTAAGAACACAAATGGTCCTAAGCCGAGTGCTGCTGCATCGGGAGGTGGTTTTATCAGAGCCCTTTGCAGCTGTGAGGTGGACAGGGCTGAAGCATCGAATCATCCTGACCACGGTACTAATTGATCTGGTGATTAACCAGGAATGTAGAGTGTTTGTTCTGGGCTTAGTTCTCAGTGGGCTGCACACCTGGCATCACAAAGTCCAAAGGTTTCTGTAGAAGTGCTTGGAGCTCTGCATCTCACAGGACTCTGATTGCTGCTTAAAAGAATGAGCAGTGGGTTTGGTAACAGGTTTCCGTTTTGCCTGGGCTCTCTCAAACTCTGTTGAAGACAACTCAAATGTTGTTTCCACAAAAAAAAAAAAGGTTAATTTTGCTGGAAAAAAAAATGCTGGATTTTTTTTTCCCAATTAACTCTGCTCTATGGAGATACTGCATTTGCCTTTGCTGAACACTAGATGGGGCATCAGCAAAAGGTTTTTAGATTACGGCAAGATAGAGGAATTTTCACAACAAAAAAAGTCCTCCTGCCAGAGCAAAATAAGAAAGGGGAGCACAGATCCAAAAACAACAGCAAAACCAAACAAAACCAAACAGAGCTGCCCATTTGTGCTATGAAACGTGATTTTTGGGATACCAAACACCCCAACCCTCATGGATGCTTAGGCTTCGTGGAGACAAGCGCTTCACAGGCAGTTTCAGCCGGGGACCTGAGACTATTAAACTTGCCTCTTAGATGAAGATGGAAGTTTTGAATAAATAAACGAGGCTGTTTAGCTGCCAGCTGTGGCTTCCCTTGCCTGTGCATCCGAGTTAAGGGTGCGGCCAGGTTGCACTGCTCCCCTCCCAGGCTTCAGCAGATGTTTATTGGAGTGGAGGTAGATCCTATAATCTCCGAAATGAACTCGGCTCTGAATTCCCAGGGTGGAGTAGGTTTCTCTCTTGCAAAGGGCAACCCTGAATAACTGTTTATGATTCACCTTTCCTCCTCAAAATAGGCTGGAGTGGATCCTTTCCTAACTGAGAACATGAAGAGGAGACTGGATATCTGTAGTAAATCCTTCACTGGGGTCCTGTGTCTTTCCATGAGATGCCACCAGCCTAGGAGGGATCACATCTCCCCAAGGAGGTATGAAACACACAACAACAGGTTAGAAACAACACCAAGGAGGAGAATTTCCTCCTCTATTCATAGAAAAGAGGGAACTCATCTATAGATCTTTTTTTCCATATGGGAGGGAGGTGGCATATATTTCCTATACAACAATAGGATGTATGCTGCGTAACAGGTACCAGATGGGTATTGAAATAACCTTCAGCTGCAGCTTATCATGTGTTATCTCATTATCCACTACAAGTTAAATGGGTTCAAGCTGGGCCCAAATACAGAGGAGATGTCTGAGAGCAGTGGTGAGGTTGACACTGATGGCAATTTCCTCAAACAGCCGTCTGGAAGCTCCAAGTGGAGCCCAGATCCCTCCACACACGGTCCTTGGTGCAATGTCTTGTTGCCTGTTGTGCTGCTAGGAGCCCCAGCTCTGCCCTGGATTTTTTGTACCCCTTTTTAGCCCTTTCTTGTGTGCCCATTGCCTGGGGAATTTGGGGCACGGGGGCTTCGTGTGGCCACGAGGCAGCCCAGCTGACACTTCTGCCCTCGAGTTGGGGATCCTCGTGTCCCCAGCCATGGGCAACGTGTTGGGTATCTGCCTTTCAACTCACCTTCGTGCCTGTGGCGTGCAGAAAGTTTCCAGGTAGGAATTTTTGGGGTTGCTAAACCAATGTTTTTCCCAGAAAAAAAAAAAAAAAAAAAGAGGTTTTATTTTTGTGGGAGGTTGCACAGGCTCCTCTGTATTTCTAAGGGTTTTATGAAAGATGTTTGGTAACATGAGTGCCATGAGTAACAGGAATGAGATGCTGAGCTGGCAAGAGGTGCTCACTGAAGGTTTGTAATGTGGGGAAAAGAAATGGAAAATTCTTTCCTGTGTAATTATTTTTTAATTTTTACCCGAACACACCTCTGTCTAACTGTGTCTAGACACTCTTCAGTGTTTGGAGTTTTTCTGAAAGGAGCGTGATTTATTTTTGACTTTTTGTTTTGTTTTGCCCCTGTGTGTGCGGTTTGGGTTTGTTTTTGTTTTCTTCTTTTAATTTCAGCCTCCTCTTCCGAGAGTTCCTTGTCCGTACAAGCAGAGAAGAGGCAGATGCAGGAAAAGGCCGTTGCTCTGACGTACATCGGGCTCTTTTAAAGAGGGCGATTGTGGTGGATTTTATCCCCAGACAGCTTGGCTGTGCTCTGAGGATGACACTAAGTGCTGTGGAAAGGCTCTGACTCACTGCAGCGCGTTCATTGACGTCGCTATAATTTGACAGCAGTAATAACACTGGACGCCAAAATTGATATTAATTTGGAGCAAACTAAAATTGTTGAGCAAATTGACACGTAGGGAGTCACAAGACTGTCATCCTTCTGTCTCTAGTAGGGAAACTGAGGCTTGGAGAAGAAGTTAACAGCTTAGCTTATAGCTCTGTTCTCTCTTTAGCTTTATTTGAGAACGTAAGGCATGATTTGCCTTGGGCAGGTTTCAAAGCCTCTGTCTGCAGTAACAATACATATGTTCAAATAAATCTGTGTGGGTGAAATAATTCCTTTGGTCACCTTTAACTGCGTGTGCAACTTGGTGCGCTTGCAGGGGTGCTGTTTCTAGCAAAGGCAACTGAGAAGTCCTCTCCTACAGCAACTGTAAAGCCCTTTTGTCCGAGCTGGTAATGCAGTTGCCTTGGCTTTATTAAAAACCAGGAAGTTTCTTTTCTTCCTGGGGAGAAATCAGGACTGTTTTCATGAGATGCTTTGAGGGTAGCAACCTTTTTAAATGTGTAGTTGGGTCATCTTCCCATGTGCCCATTTCTGGACTGGATTTTCACACCACAGACACTCTCCAGGATCACAGAACCATTAAGGTTGGAAGGGACCTCTAGAGATCATCAAGTCCAGCCCCCTGCTCCAGCAGGGACACCCCGAGCACGGGGCACAGGGCGGCATCCAGGTGGGTTTTGAAGACCTCCTCCAGAGAAGGAGACTCCCCAGCCTCCCTGGGCAGCCTGTGCCAGGGCTCTGTCACCCTCACAGTGAAGAAGTTCTTCCTCACCTGGAGGTGGAACTTCCTGTGTTTTAACTTGGACCCATTTTCCCTTGTCCCATCACTGGCCACCACTGGGAAGAGCTTGGCCCCTTCCTCCCTACATTCGCCCTTCAGGTACTTATATATATTAATCAGATCCCCTCTCAACCTTCTCTTCTCCAGGGAAAACAGGCCCAACTCAGTCTTTCCTTGTTCGTTAGATGGTCCATTCTCTTGATCATCTTTGTTGCCTTCCGCTGGACCCTCTCTAGAAGCTCCATGTCCCTCTTATAGATCTTGGAGTTTTGGTGGGCATTAAGAGGTTCAAGTCGAGCTTGGAGACAGTCACTGATAAGAGTTTGAGCCCCGGTGCCTTGGGGAGAAGGGGGCTGGGAAATGTGCCTGTGTCTCAGCGAGCGTGAGATGGGAGCAGATGGGTGGGAGCTGCAGCCCCATGCACGTGTGGGCATCTGCATCCTGGCAGGAGGCAGGCGTTGCTGGAAGGAGCCTCCCAACCTGTCTGCAAAGCCGGGCAGGAGGAGCTCGTGCCGGTACCTTCCAACGTGCCCGGATTGCCTTTCCCCAGCCCAGGAGCTCGCAGGCCTTGGCAGAAGCCCCGCTTTGCAGAAGCTCCACTGCCTGTTTGTGCTGCTCGGGGGACCTCCTGGCGCACGGCGAGGGGATACGGCAGCATTAGCGGTGTCACCCGGACGCGGGCGACAACCAACAGCCCCGTGAGGACCCTGCCAATCCCTCCAGGTCGGTGACAGAGGGAAGCAGCCAGCGGGCAGGAGCTGAACAAAGCGAAGCAGGATGTGGGCCCCCCGGGGTCCCCCCTGCCTGGCACTTTCCCTCCTTTCCCCCCCGGCGCTGGCTCTGCTCCTGCTCCACCATAATAGCCCCCGGGGTCCGATTTCCAGGTCCGTGTTGCGCAGGATGAGCAAGTACAAAGCATAAGTGATAAAGCTGCGGGGTGAGCGATCAGGTTGCACGGGGATGCTGGCACCGAGGCTCTGTTTTGACTCGTGAGCTGAATGCTCACGGCCGGGACATCCTGGTGCTTTGGTGATTACATCTTGGGGCTGTGGTTGGACTCCAGGGGTCTGGCCTGTCACCCAGCTCTGAGCAACACAAGGTAAGTCACATTATTTGTGCTTCCAATTCCTCGTTGGTCAAACAGGGATGTGGTGAGACTTGGATTTCACCCTTCTCAGTCTTGGCCTTTTTTTTTTTTTTCTGTTTTTTCCTTTCCTCTCCTTTTTAAATGGAGCCCAGAATCTGAAATTGGAGACTGTTCCTGTTTGGCTTTGCCTGGGCTCCAGTCTAGGATCTGCCTTAGGGTTTTGCTCTCCAGGCTTTGAAGCAGCTGGAGTTCAACAGCTCTCATGTGAGCCTGTCTGCTCTATGTGGCAATAGCTGCTATGGAGAGAAGGGGAAATCATAGGTAAAACTCTACCCCATATTTACTTTCACCTTAAAACTTGATTTCTATTGTGCATAATAGCTCAGGGATGAAATCTGAATTTGATTAAATATGGGAATGCTGGGTTCAACGTGGTAGGGCAGGATTGCAACGGGAAGAAGTGTCACAGTCAGGAGTTACACTGCTTTTACTGCAGCCCTGGCTCTCTGATGGGGCAAGTGGCCTGTATTGCAGCCAAGGTGCTGGTGTCATTGACCAGGCACGGCCACCCCGTGCTTGGGGACCCTTAGGTGAAAAAGGACTGAAAAAAGTTCAGTGACTTTGGGGTTGGGCTAGAATCACACGCTGTGTTTGGCTTGAGGTTTGCAGAGCTCAACGCCCTGTTCTTTCCCTCGTCTCCTGGGGGAGGGCAGTAAATACCGTCACTAAATTAGCCTTGCACAGCAGCTATTCCGAGTGGCGCCTCTGTTATTCCTGCCCCTCTGGCTCTAGCTCAGGAGTGAAGTCCTCTGCCTGGTTTTAATCAGCTCTAGCCGTTGCCCTTGAGGAACAAGTAGATGCACCAGGAGAAAGTAACTGATTGCTGTCGCAGCAGGTTTGTCCTCCCTTTGCAGGGACTTTTGGAGGCACACGGAGGTGACAGCGCTGGGCTTCGTGCTGCAGAGTTGGTCGCAAGGCAGGAGAAGGGCACCAAGTGGCTTGGCAGCCAGAAGGGCAGCGGTGCCTCCCCGCGCTCCTGGTTTGTTATCCGCATCCGAGGATGTGTAACCGGAGAACAACAGGCAGCGGGAGCCAGCAAAGCTTGGCCCCGGCAGCAAGATCCTGATCTGAGCTCCGTGCTGGGCTGAGGGAAGCGAGTGGTGGTTTCAGCCTCCTGAGACGGCGCTGAGGAGGCTCCCCAGACATTGCCCAAGGCCTGGCCGCTTGTGGTTTGGAGGCTCCTGGCACGGGGCAATTCCTGCATCCTCCTGCTCCATGCCTGGCCATGCAGAGCACAGTCGTAGAGTCACAGAGTCCATAAGGTTGGAAGGGACCTTTGGAGATCCTCTAGTCCGGCCCCTGCACACGCAGGGTCACCCAGAGCCTGTGGCACAGGCTGCGTCCAGGCGGGTTGGGAAGATGTGCAGAGAAGGAGACTCCACAGCCTCTCCTGGCAGCCTGTGCCAGGGCTCGGGCACCCTCCCTGCCAAGAAATGTTTCCTCAGGTTCCTGGGGAACTTTTGGTGCTTCAGGTTGTGGCCGATTCCTCTAGTTCCAGGAACACAGTGTGCTCCTTGTTGGCAGAGGTCTGAAACCCAGGCCTGGCACCTCCTCGGGCCTGTCCTCCCCAGGCTCAAGACCAAGTTTCCCACCCTGGACCTGTCTGCTTTCTCTTCCGCCTCTGATGCTGAGGATGGCGGTGAAGATACCACCAGTGTGACATCTCTTCAGACAAGGACTCCAATCCAAGCGAAACCCCAACACCACAAGCTATTGTGCAGCTCTTTCAGCTAAACAATGAAGGACTTGAGCAGCCAGCTGGAAAAAAACCCTGCTTTGGGTGGCCTGAGGTGGTCCCACGGCATGTGGCCTTTTGCAGTTGACCATCTCAGGCCCATTTTTCAAGGAGGACAATATTCTCTACAGACTGCCCATATTTATCATTACAGAAGCGTCGCCCAGGGGTAAAACACTGCCCTGCCAAGGCTGGTATCTCTTTTACTGGGAATGTCATTTTGGTTTCACACCAACCTTCTGCAAAACGAATTTGCAAAAATTCTGAACTGAAGAATCCAGCCTCAAAATGCAGACAAATGTCTGCATTTGTTCTCTGATGGGACGAGGGACACGTTCATTGACCAGTATTATTGATCAAGAAGCATAGGTCGGAGCGTTGGGAAACGTGAGCCTCTGTTTTATGTAGGACCAGAAGAAGAGAGTGATGAGTTGCATTTAGTTATATTTAATTATATCACTTCTGCAATGTGCAGCTGAAGAGCCTTGTGAGGACCTGTTCATTTATGCCTCTCGTCTGGACAAAGAGCAAAGGGTCCTTCTCATACGGGAGATACAGCCACGGATTAATTGGTGGTATGTAAGGATGGTGAGTCAGGAAGGGGTCTGAAAATGCTGGAATCTTTTCCCAGGAGATAACAGAGAGAAAAACGGCCTCTGCTGTGGGTAGGAAATGAAAATGCCTGCAGGATTTTAATTTCCAGCTATTGTTAAGGTGTCTGTTTGAGTGCTAGGAACCCCGTGGCTAGCAGTGGTTGGAAAGACTTGAAAACAGGGAAATGGGAGTGCTCTGAAAAGACTATGTTAGATCTAAGATGTTAGATCCATGGTAAAAGAATACCAAGAAAGGGAACCACGTTGGAGAAGAGTGAAGGGCACTGAAGGAATGGGGGTGAACTGGCCAGGCCTATGGCCAGATGGCTGTGGAGTGAGTGTCCCAGTCTGTGGTCTTCAAGGACATAGCTGGAATTCCTTCAGCTTGGAAGTAGCCCCTCTGGAGCACAAATCACTCGGTGTGGCATCATCCTGGACACCACCACAACGAGGGCTGTTTTGCCCACGATATGTCACTGTTTTGAAGACAAGTGAGACAGGAGGAGGCCGAGGGTGGTTAGAGAGTAAGAGGTGAAACCAGCTGGGAGTCATGGACTGCTCAGCTGCTTGATTCACCATTGGAGTGAAAGTATCACCAGATAATCCAAGTGGGGAAGAAGAAATGAAAGGGAAAGGGGCTGTGATAAGGATGAGCAAGCGGTGCTTTTGCAGCCTTGTCCAAGCAAGGAGCTGACTGAATGGGGTTGAGCAAGAGCTTCTTCCTGAGCTCCCATTTCTCCGACCGTGGAATGAGCAAGAGAGGAAGCTCAGCAATATTGCACCTTAATTTATGTTTCACTGTGGGAGTCATTGTCCTGGGAAGCAATGTAATTTTAAATGTCTGGAAAGTGACTCGCCGTATGTAATTATCAAGAGTTAGGTCATCTATGACAGCGGTTTCTCGGGAAAGGGAGTTAAACTTGGTGATTCAGAGCTTAAGTTAATCCTCGACTTCTGCAGACTCAATGAACCAGGTAATGGATGTGGCCAGGAAGCCTCGTCTGGCCCCACGGGGGCTTGTCCCACCTTGGAACCATGGTCACCACCCATGTGTTATGGCTGGGCAAGCTCCCTGCCCCTGGTGCACATGCCCCCCGACGCAGATGCTGCTTCTCCCCTGCTTCTTGTGCAGTTTTGGCCCCGTTGGTTGCACTCTCCACAGAAACGTGTCCTGCTGGACAGATACATTCTGCTGCTACGTAAATATTTGTACCGAAAATGCATCTCCCTGCGGAGGATTGCACAGCGCAGCCACGGTGGCATAAACACAGGGTGAAGGAGCACACGTCATGGACACACGGACACAGCCAGCAGGGCCGGAGAGTGGTCCTGCTTGGGCCCAGGAAGGCTCCCAAGGAGTCGTGCTGATGGATCATGCGGATGGCAAAGGAATCTTGGAACAGCTAGTCCAAGCATCGCTGCTTGTGGAGAGGCTGAGAGAGGCTCTTTACTACTTTGCTCCATCACCCAGGCGAAATTCTGGTTGCCACAAAGTCAGGGAATGGCCCTGGGAGGGAATATGTCCCTACATTTCCTTCCCTTTCCTCGTGGTGGACTCAAGAAATAAGCACTGACTATATTTAACCAAGGGCAATACACGTGGCATTGCACAGAGCTCCCTCCAGTGCATCCCACCAAGGCATCTGTCATTTCTTGGTAGCTTTCCAAATGCCTGGTAAAGTCTAGAGAAATATTTCCCCTTTTTGAATTCTTCATTTTTTTTTTTTGCATCACGGTTTGTTTCTCTTCCCCCTCAACTTGCTGGGAAACTCCCTGGTTTGGGGCGGTAGCGTCAGTGGGTTTTGCCTGTTAACAGCTCGTGGGATGCGGCTCTTGGGAAGAAAAACGGGTTTCGAGTTGCTGCAGCGTGACTGAAGAGATGTGACCCATCAAAGAGGGATCAGGGCAGTTTGGGGCAGCCCCTGAGGAGGGAAGGAGGCTGCATCCTGGCCTGGCTGGGAGCAGGGAAGCAGCCTGGGGAGGCGGGAGGGACGGGCGGATGGAGCAGGAGGCAGGAGACAAGTCACTGCCTCCTCCCTCACTTGGTCCAGGGCCCGTCTCTGCCTTAGAGCTGGAGCCTCCACAGCCCTGTGTCTTCCCCCAGGTCTTCTCCTGCTCCACACACCCTAGACCTGGTCTTGCTGGGTGTGGAAAACTAGTCACAGAATCCCAGAATAGCTGAGGTTGGGAGGGACCTCTAGAGATCATCTAGTCCAACCCCCCTGCTCCAGCAGGGACACCCAGAGCATGGGGCACAGGAGATTAGTTGGGAGAGACTAATCATATATTTATAAGCTGCTCAAAGAAGTAGCTCTGGGAACAGAGTTGGGGGGATGATGCTTCAAAACTCAAAACCGGAGTTTGCAGAGAGGCCGAACCAGCCCCTTCACTTCAGCAGATGCTTTCGTCGCTGAGTGCCTTTGCAGGCTGTGGCCTCCTCCAGCCCTGCTTCCCGCAAGGAGCCTGGGGAATTGCCTGCACGGGGGAAAACGGGATTTCTTTCCCTGGGTACGGGGGCAGAGGGTGCATCGCGGCAGGGCTACGTCGCCAGCGCGTCGCTGTGACCTTTGGCGCATGCGCAGGCAGAGCGCCCCTCTCTCCGCAGCTCGTGCCTTTACTGAAGGCAGAGCTGCGCCGGACGAGCCGGAGCGGGAACCACGGGCGATGGGTGCCGTGGTCGCCCAAGGCACCCGCTGCCCTTGCAGGACGGGTTGGAGCCCACGGAGGCGCCCGCGTCCCGGTGCCAAGGGCTGGCCGCCCAACTTGCCCTCTCACGTAGGTCCTGCTGCCGCTGGGCAATTCCCCCGCGTTGCAGGAACTCCCCAGCAATCGTGAAAAGTGCAACTGCTCTGGCTGTGATAACACTGCAGTGTGAATCTGGTTGCGTAAATGGCTCCCCGTGTGGGAGTGGAAAAGGATCTTTATTGCAGAAGTCCTCCAAATAATTCTTGCAAAGCAGGATCCTTAGTAAAGGTTTCTATTTTTAAGTACTTTTCTTGAGCATCTCCTGTGATTTTTGCTTCGTTCCTTCTGCCTTTTCCAGCATCTCCCACACATCTTTTCATTCCTTTAGTTCCTCTGTGAGCAAAACCTTTCATCTTCTCACCCGGATTCTTGAGGTCACTGTTAGTTGTTGACTAATCTTAACCTTTTCAAAAGAAATACATTAATAGAGGAAAAAAAAAAAACAATTTCTTTTGCCCACTGCAGGTTTTTGAGCATGATGGAGCCCAAGCATCCCCCACAACCGACATGCCTGGGTGTGCTCCGAGGGCATAAGCCTGAACAAACCCTCTCTTTTGATCACTGCACTTGATTTAAATTTGTGCCAGTTATTGGTGCAAATTGTCCAGGTGTTCCTGCCAAAACTCGAATGCTCCTGAGGAGGACAGGATCTGCCCGGGTTTCCGGCTAGCAGAAGTCCTGGCTTGTCTGCAGGTGGTACCGAGAGCGCACGTGTTTCTGCTGCTCAGTGAGGCATGTGGGCTGCTTTGGGAGAAGAGAAGAGCAAAGAAGAGAAGAGAAAGAAGGCAAGAAGAGAAAGAAGAAGAAAGAAGAGAAGGAAGAAGAAGAGAAGAAAGAAGAAAAGAAGAAGAGAACAAGAAAGAAGAAAAGAAGAGAAGAAGAAAGAAGAAAAGAGAGAAGAGAAGAAAAAAGAAGAAAAGAGAAGAAAAGAAGAAAGAAGAGGAGAAGAGGAGAAGAAAGAAGAAAAGAGAAGAAAAGAAGAGAGGAGAGGAGAGGAGAGGAGAGGAGAGGAGGGAAGAGAAGAAAGAAGAGAGGAGGGAAGAGAAGAAAGAAGAGAGGAGGGAAGAGAAGAAAGAAGAGGGAAGAGAAGAAAGAAGAGAAGAGGAGAAGAAAGAAGAGAAGAAAGAAGAGAAGCAGAAAGAGAAAAAAGAAGAAGAGAAGAGAAGAAGCAGTGAAGAAGAAGCAAAGAGAAAGAAAAAAAAAAAAGAAAAAACAAAAAGGAAAGGACCCCATAAAAAAGAGCTTCTTGGCTGGATCCTCAGCTGGCAGAACCTGGAGTAGCTGCATGGAGGGCACCATGTGTGGGTGAAGGGTCCACCTGCCTGTCCTGGTTCCAGGATTGGCGAAGGGCTGAGAAAGCCTCGCTCCCTGCTGCAGGGCCGGTCTGGTCCTCACAGCACTAAGGCCTTCTGTGCTATGAGTTTGCAGCCTCTCTGTGCAGCGTGAGCCGCTCGCCCTCGAAATGCAGCACCGGGGGGTTCCAGAGGGTGTCTGCACGTGTGGGACCCTGCGCGCATTCGGGGCCCCGTGGGGCCGAGCCGGCGCATCGCAGGAACCGCATCTTGGCGTCTGCGGCCACCACCGCAGCAGCAAGGGGAATCCAAGGGTAAAGGTAAAGAATTTGCAGAATTTGCAAGAACTCTGCAGGGATCTTCTGGCTCTGCCCTGCAGCAAAGGGTTGTGGAGGTTGACAAGTTCACATGGAAGGAAGGAAGGAAGTCTGGGCTGGACGGGCACAGGAGAAGGTCCTTCCAGGGCCAAGGCTGCCCCTGCGCAGCAGCTCCAGCAGCACAAGCTCCTTCCAGGCCTCATCTCCGGAGAAAAGGAGGCCGCCTCCAACTCGCACCCGTATCTCAGGCTCAAAGGCTCTCGAGCCTCCCTGGGCAGAGGTCTCCACCAGTCCCATTCCTCGGTCTGTAGCGGTAGGACCCGAGTCCTGGGCTGGACTGGTCCTGGGCTGCGCCTGATGTTTCTCTTTGATCCCTTTGGCCGCCCCTGCGATGGCCTCGGTCGATAATTTTTACCCAATAGGCTGTTAAAAAAATGTGAAGAAAACCAGTTCTGGAAGCACCAGCACTTGGAGAGGTTGTTTTGCAAAGCACCGACCGTCCTGCTCTGCAAGTTGCTGGAGAGGTTTTCTGTGACTTGAAAGGTTTTATTTTTAAAGGATCCATTAATAAAAGCCTCAAACTGTTCATTTTCTGCTCAACCTCTAAAAATTTTCATATGCCTCAAAAATTTTTTTTTTTTTTGTTCTCTCTGTGTTAAGGAATCAGAGCCCAAATCCAGCCCTTTAGTATTAATAAAGTGAAAAGAGAGCTCATGTCTGCTCTCAGTTTGGCTGTGGAAGGAGTTAAACTTGACTCCGAAGAGCATCTTGAGGTTCCCTGGGCAGACACTTGGATCTTGCTCCTTCTTCGCAAGTGTTCAACAGCTGGAAGAAACCAGATCTAAATTCCAATGCCACTTTCTAGACCGAGAATTAAAAGGCAGCACTCTACTAATTCACCTCCTTCTTGGCCAAATGCAGCATGGGCAGCTGGATTTTTATTTCTTTATTTATAACCCTGCGTTTTGCTACATGCCTGGCTGCGTTTGGAGGCAGGAGCTGCTCCGAGCGGAACGTGTAGCCGGGATCGTGGTGCAGGGAGCAGCCCTGGTGGCCCCTCTTCCCCCGCAGGTGGCCACCAAGGGGAGGGCCCCTTGCCTCTGCTGGGACCCGGCCACCAGCGCTGGGCGGGACTGGGGAGCACTGGGACGGAGCAGGGGAACGGAGGAGAGACACCCGAGGCTGGATGCAGCTCAGGTAGGTCCCTACCTCCTTCCTAACTCCTCCTCCTGCCAATTGCTGCACAATTAATTTCCTTGTTAGCTGGGTGGGGGCGAGTGGAGCCCGCGCTGCTCCTGGGCAGCTGATGCCCTTTGCAGCTCCATCCTGCTGCGTACAAAGAAAGCACCCGGGGCAACGTTATTTATTATTTTTTTAGTGTGATTTAATTGCTTTTTTTTTTTTAAGGGACGGAGGTTGAATTGTGGCCGCGCTGATGCTCCCGAGCCCCCGTGGCCACGAGGGTCCAAGGCACGAGGTGCCCACGGAGCTGGTGGCAGCGGGAGCAGCGGGCACGTTTCCCTGCTCCCTGCCTTTGCCTTGTGCTCCCTGGGAGCTCCGCTCCTCGCCGGCCTGAAGGAGATCCCGGGATCGCGGGTTTTCCATGAGAAAAGCGCCACAGTCTCTGCTGGGTTTCAGCCCTGCTCTTCCTTCCCCCCCTCCACAGAGCCCTCTTGGAGCAGAAGGAAAAACTCCAGCGTCTGTCACCGCTACAGGGAGCAGAGCGGCTCCTCGCCCGCCCCAAAATGATGGAAAATGAAGTGTTTATGTCATTTACGTTCTACAGCACGGTCTTGATTGTAAAAATGTACATCGTTGCCATCATTACGGGACAAGTAAGGCTCAGAAAGAAGGTAAGTTCCCGTTTCCTTTTCCTTCCTTTTCTGGCTTTTTCCATAAGTTTCTGTTTTGGTTTGGTTGCAAGTCCTTTCTGATTTTAATCCTTTAAAGGCTGGTGAGGTTTACTGGAGCGGCAAGTTAAGTTTTATTCAACTCCAGCTGAAAGCAAATATTGTTTTATAGCGGCGGCAGATAAATATCTCGCTTTTCTGGGGCTCTTGTTTGTTTCTGCTCTCTGTAGCTTGATGTTTATCGTTTCTGAACCCTAATCTAAATAGGAGCTTCAGTTCTAAGATGGCACGCAGGTGAGCTGCTGCTGGAAAGAGCTGCTGTTTGCTCCACTTTAGAGTGGATTTGCTCCAGGAGAAAAGTGGAAAAGGGTTGAGAAAAGTGAAAAAGGCTTAAGAAAAAACCTCGGGTTGCAAAAAACAATTCCTGTGGCATAGAGAACGCTTTTGTGCTTTCGGAGGCTGAATCTCTGCTTGAATGCCTCAGGAGAACGGAAAGTTGAGGAAATAAAAACAATAGCGGGAGAAAATAGTTCTTGGGCACGGAGGGAAATGCAGGGAGGTTGGGAGCTCCGGCTGCAGTGCGTGTGCTGGGATAACCAGGTATTTTATCACGTGCAGCCCAATTTGAGCTTGTAGCAAACCTCAACTGTCTGCAAAAACTGCTTAAAAATAGCTTAATAGTAGTAATATTATAAATTAATAGTAGTAATTACTAGTAGTAGTAGTTTAAGATCCAGCTGCATCAGTGGAGGGGAGATATTTGTGCTCTCGGATGCAGTGGAGGGATGGATAGTTTTGTGCTGGACCATCATCACTGCAGGATTTGGCTTTTTCCCCTGTGTTTCTGAATGATGCCCAGTCCTGGAACAGTCTGGGCTTGCAGCATGATTAAAGAAAGTGCTGGGGACTTTTCCAGGCTGTAAAGTCAACCTGTCGCGTGTAGCCAGGTCCCCATGGAACAGCTTCCCAACATAGGAGGGGAGCGTGTATAAATCCTTTTTATTTCTGACGTTATTGGTTTTGGATACGATTCCCTCAGGGCTGTTTTCCTCACCAACTATTGCTGTTAAAAAACAGCCAGGGATTTTTCTATCGCAGCTGGATTAGCTAATGTGTCACTTGGATGAATTCGGATGCTGCAGCGAGCACCTACGAGGTGTGCGCCCTGCTCCAGAGCTGATCCTGTGCCAATGGAAAAGTCTCCTTGAAAGTGGTTGTGCAAAGGGAAGGGGACTGGGATCAGGGCTGCAAAGGAAGCCCAGGAGCCCCCTTGAAGCCCCTGGTTTGGGGTCTGCTCTGTGAGCAGAGATGGGGTTTTCAGATTAGGAAAACACACGGGGATGCACTGGGGCTCCGGAGCTTGTGTTTTGCCTCTGATATATTAGTGCAATTGCACTTGTGTTTGTGAAAGGTGGTGCAAAGCAAGGAGAAATTCCCAATGAAAAAAAATAAGGGCAAAACTTCAGCCTGTTAAAGATGCTGAAAACGTTATGAACTATTAAAGAGGGAGGAGGATGGATGAGAGCGGAAACCCCCAGCTCTGGCTGCTGTTAGGGCCTCCTGCAGTAAATATAATGGATGATGCTAGCCTGACTCCCCCTTAACATTCATGCAACATAAAAATCCCTCCTCAGCTCTGAAGGCTGCGGCCAGCAAGGCCTGAGCTTACAAGTTATATGTGCGAACGTGATGGGAAACAGACCTTTGATGGTTAGTCTCCCAAATACATGTTGTGTATGGGCCGCACAGACTGGGCTTGTGGCCTGGGAAGAGACCTGAGCATCTTGTAAGGCAATCAAACCATTTCTGCTCTGCTGTTTTGATGTTGCACGTGTAAAAAACCCCGAATTCAGCGTGTCCCCTCAGAGCCCTGCTGTGGCAACCGTGTCTTGCAGGCGTTCGCCAACCCCGAGGACGCGCTGCGCAACGGAGGCCTGCAGTACTACCGCGAGGACCCCGACGTGGAGCGCTGCCGCAGGTGAGCGGCTCATTAGTTAAGTAATTACCTGGGTGGCTGGAACGGCTGGAGCTCCAGGGCAGGAGCCCATACGGCGGCTTAATGTTTAATGGGAGCGTGGTGCGTGCCGAAGCAGAGGAGCACGGAAGGGTTCGGGTTGGGGCGCTGATGGCCAACTCTGGCACCGTTATGAGATCCTGGGGCTCCTGCAGTCCCCTTGGGGCTTGGGCCTCTACCCCCAGGCTCCTTGTGGACCCTCAGGACCCCAAATCCCCCCAAATTCTTCCACAACTTGGTCAGCGCAATCAGGTCATGACTGGCGAGCATGTAGCTGCTCCCAGTGCTGTTTGGAAACGTGAGAAGAAGCTGGACACGGTGGTAGGACCTTCTGCCTTGCAAATTAGGTGAGTCCCACTCCTCAGTGGAGCTCCCCCTTGCTCAGGGTTAAAACCCAGAGTGTTTGAGCCCTGAGCTTCTTGCATTGCCGCCCCCGACTCCAGAAGGAGCTTCTCTCACTAGGAAAAAATGAAATAACAATGTTGTTAATAAGAATAACAATCCTCTTTTCATTAGCCAGAGAAGCCAAACTTCCAAGCAAATAAATTCTTGGAGCTCCAACAAAGGCCCAGGGAAGGCTGGGATTTAAAGAACTCAGGGTGGGTCTTTGCTAACTTGCACACAAGCAACAAAACACAAAGACAAATGAAAACACGGGGCTTTCTGCAAACAAAGGTGAAGCAGGACTGTCCTCCCAGGCCTTAGCAGGAAGGATGGGAGGCTGCAACGCAGGAGCTGCTGGGTCTGCCCGGGGCAGGAGCGGAGCCGGGGCAGCCTGTCCCCCCCGGCCTGCTGAGGACATCCCGGCTACGTGGCGGTCCTGGCCCGACGAGCTCCTTTCCGTTCCTTTCCCCTCCCCTTTCCCATTTCTGCTTCCCGCCCTGCTGAACCTCTGCCATGGCTCAGCCCGCGGGGGGCTGTGTTTGGACGCGGCGCTGCCATTTCCCAGCAGAGCTGAAATTCGAAGAAAAACCGTGTTCATTACCCTCTTTTTGCTGGAGAAAGCTGGGGTGCAGGGGGCTTGTAGCATCACTGCAGGACGTGACATCTTCTCCCACCACGGAGGCTTTCCAGGGGGGAAATGGGGGCCTGTGGTTGCAGAGAGCCGCCGCGCGTGTCCCCCGCTCCAGCGGAGCCGGCGCTGGCAATGGCCGAGGTGAAACATTTACCCGCAGGTGCCCTGGCCGCGCTGAGCCGGGCCTTGACGCGGGCCCTGGCGCAGCAAGGCGGGCGGCCAGGCCTCCGCGCACAGCTTGTTCCGTGCGGCGCCCTGACGGGAACCAGCTGCCGGCCGGGAGCCGCCACGCGCGGGGAGGCCGGGGCCAGCGCGGGTCCTGCCGCAGACACCCGTCCTGCTCGGGAAGGAGCCAAGGGACAGGGTCACCCCGAGCCCTCCAAGGACCTGGGCGCTTGGGCTTGGAGGTGTCTGACTGAGACGCCTTGGGGTGGTGAAATCGGTGGCTTCTGGCCGCGCTGTTGCCAGGATGGGTGTCAGGGCATCTCCATACGCTGACTGCAGCAGCAGATGGGATTTACAATATAACCTTCCTCTCCATTTTCTTTTTTTAAGTCATTTTTTTTTCAGCCAAATCTGTTCCAGCCTGCATCTGCACTAGCAAGCTGTGACTGAGCATCATAAAGCTGCACAGCCACTTCTCTTAGCTTGCCCGGGAGAATAGCAAAGGTATCCTAGCCTGCAGGCAGTTAAACAAACAAACAAAAACTTCATTTCAGGGAAGAAATTGCTTAAATTTTTCCGAGTTTTGTGAAAATCCCGTGGCCCAGGATGCAGAGGTGATTCTGACCCTGTGTAGCCTTCAGGGAGAGCAAGAGAATGATCCTCCAGAGGGGACAGTTTGTGCAGGGCACTGCGGGGACAGGTCCCTGCAGCACCAGGGGACACAGCCCAGGGGTGGCAGCAGCCAGGCAGGTTAGTTCAGAGGTAGCCAGGGAAAAGAGGCTCCCAAGGGGCTCCCAAGGCCATAGGAAGCTGGCTTTGCTGCTGCTCCGTGATATGGGTTCCTGCAGAAATCAGCTTGAGCTGTTCCTCGGGTTCAGCTCCTGCTGGGCAGGAGGGGCTGGAGATGGTCCCTGCTGTGCCTTGGAGGAGGGTGAGTGACAGAGGTGGCTCTTGGATGCTCCCAGGACATGCAGCAGTGAGCACAGGGAACCGGGAGGACTTTGGATGCAGCGGAGCCTGGTCCCTGCGTCCCTCCTGTCTGTGCTGCCCCACCACCCCATCACCCTGGCGCAGGTCAGAGACCTCCTGGCAAGCCAAGGGGCACAGGGCTCTTTTCTGCAGGCTGGAAAGAACCTCCTGCATTGTAAGGAAACAAAACAGAGAAAGGTGGAGAGACTGGGAGCATGAGGAAAGCCGCACTGCTCTGGGGACCAGTTTTCACCGGGATTTCTCAGAGTCTACTACCTCCCCATCCACGCAGGACAGGCAAAGAGGCCCTTTGAGGAAAACCTATTGATTTTGCCCTGGGAGAGGACGGGACACGACCCAAGTAAACCCAATCTGCTGTTATTTTGGTAGCAGCGATGTGTACAGATCCCAGAGGCGCTTCCAGGCGGGACCATGGAATTGGCAGGCGCTGCGGCGCAGCGCTCGGAGCGCAGGCTCTGGCCCCGGGTCTGTAAACAGGACTTTGCACAACCCGTTTCACAGCTTTCACTCGTGTCACCACGGTGCAATGGAGCGATGCACAGGGGCACGGAGGGGCCTTGGGGGCAGCTCTTGCTGCTCTCCTTTGGAAATGCCTGCAAAGGGGAGCAAAACTCCCATCCCAGGTGTTTCTCCTTTGTGGAAACGGCAGCCTGGAGGCTGCCCTATTGCTGGGTAATGTGGACACACTGGGGGCCGTGTGGCGCTGGCGCCTCGCCATCCTTCAGCTCTCACCGCTTTGCAGGGTCTTTGTTTTGCTCTGTTTATTTAAAAAGTCTCCCCGTGAGCTGTCATCCATCACGGCAGAGACATCTCTGTCACGCGGGGCAGCTTAAGGCAGCTTTGTGAGCACCGCAGCCCCCTCGAGAAAGACCCCAGGGCTGAAATCTCCCTGCCTGCGTGTGCAGGGGGAACCGAACTCCTTTGGACAGCGCGTCCACCCCATGCAGTGGAGAAGAGGGCAACCCGCCCTCCCGAGACTGGGCTTTTGGGCTAGAAAGGACGGGAGGCAGCAGGAGGTCCTGAGGGCAAGAACAAGCATGTCTCTCTTTCCAGGGCCCATCGCAACGACATGGAGAACATCTTTCCCTTCCTCTTCCTCGGAGCCGTCTACTCCTTGCTGGAGCCCAGCCCCGCGGTGGCGAGGATCCACTTCCTCACCTTCTGCATGGGGCGCCTGCTGCACACCGTGGCCTACCTGCTGAAGCTGAAGGCGCCCACGCGCTCCGTGGCCTACAGCGTGGCCCAGCTGCCCTGCTTTTCCATGGCTCTGCAGATCCTCGTGGCCACCGTCGCCTACTGGTAACCAACCTGGGCGCCCGGACCCCAGCGGGGCTCCCTCGGGAAGAGGGAGCCCGCTGACCTCCTGCTCTCTGCTGCTGCTTCGACGCAAAGATTTCCCCATCCGGACCAGATGCTCCATGTGCCCTTGTGTGTGCGTGCGTTGTAGCGAGGCAGCCTGCACTGCAGGGACACTCCACGAAGCTCTTGATAATGTCCTGGTGCCTGCAGCCTGGCAGGGAAATCTGCGGAGAGCAGGGGAAACTCCTCCTTTGGGGCAGGAAGGGGCTGCTGGGGCAACTTGCTCGTGGTCTGGGTAGGGATGGGAAGGGAGAAAGCACGTATATGTGCCTCTAGATCAAGAGGATTCATTGAAGGAAAGAAGGCTCGCTGAGTAATTGGCCAAGCCTCGTGTGAGGACTGAGAAGAGGATGAGGTGCCCTCTCCCCTCGGTCAATAATACCCCGTGAATCGGGATGGAGAAGCCACAGTGGTCCCAACTGTGCTGCAAAGCTCTTGGTGCAGAGGAGAGTCAGCAACGCAATAGCAACTGGGGTTTGGTTATTTGGTTGCAAAACCAAACCACCTCATCGAGCCTGGCTTGGGGGCCTCGCTCAGCTTGATTCCTAGGCCAGTTTTGGTTTGCAGGGCAGAAGGGGGGTTATGAGGAGGCAGAGAGGGGCAGGGCAGGTGTCTGCCAGGATGCGTAACACGGAAGTTTAAACCCCGGCGGTGCTGTTGTAAAGCAGAGCAGCACTCATTGCTTCCGGCCCGTCCTCTTGTCTCGTGCCAAGAAACGCAGCTTTGCTGCAGGAGGAGCCTCGCGGAGGCAGGAGCCGCTCGCGGCGAGGCCGCCCCGGGGACGCGGCCGGCGATCGGCAGGTCCCGGCAAGCGGCACACGTGGCTCTGTGTGCCGCGGCTCTGAAAGCAGCTGTGTCGGAGTGCAGAGTTTGGGCCCTGCATATTGCAGGGTGACAGATCCCTGAACACATTCCTGCGACGCTGCTGTCCTCAGCACTGAGAGCAGGTCCGGCAAAGAGCAGCCCGCGATGGAGCAGCCCCTGGAAGGAGGAGGAGGCTGCTGGTGTTCAGCACCAGCCGTGAGGGCAAGGCAGGTTTCACTAAAATCACAGAGGAAAACCAGAACGAGCAAGAAATCAAGCCTCCTTCCACCTGTCCTGAGCACTAAAGCTCTTCCTTAAGCCAGCTCTCCTGACATGCTCTCACCAAGATCTCCTGAGATGATCTTATCAAGCCCGTCAGCACAAACCAAGGGGTGAAACAGCAGCTCCCGCTGATACTCTTCAACACTTGTCCATCTTGGTAACAGCTTCTGTGCAATAGCTCCTGCTCTCGGGGTAGATGGGGCCTCAGACTTCATGCTTGGGGCAGGTTTGGAGCCGAGGGCTCTGCCTTCTCTTAGGGGAAGCAGGGTCCTGGTGCCAAAACTCAGGAATACTACAAGCTCAGCAGTTTGCTTTTGGCCACTTCTCATTTCTCAACAGATATCTGTATAATTCCCCTTTTAACAAGTCTTTTTTTTTTTTTTCTTTTCCCTCCTCACATGGTCAACAAGCTCTCAAACTCCTGTCTATTTCTCTGCTGCTGCATATGCATCCTGGTGGCAGGAAGCAAATATTCCCAATAAAAACAAATTATTGTACGCAGATACATCCTTCCGTGGGGAGCAGCTGGGCAGCAGCTGGGGCCAGTCCAGCCTTGTGGCACGAGGCTGCAAAGTGCTTAGCTAAACCCCGGGACTCCCCAAAGAATCAAAACTTCCCTCTAGGCCCACGTGCCCATCGGAGAAGCTCTTTTCCAGGTGTGTGTGACCTTCCAGGTATGCTGATCCCTCCAATTTAGCAGAGCTGGGAAGCGAGGCTTGTCAAGCAGCTGTGCTTGGCTTTGCTTCCCAGAGCAGCAGGTTGTCAGGTTTGGAGTTGACCTGACTCATTCCCATCCCAGTTCCCTCAAAACTGTTGGCAGGAGGTGTTTTGCTTGGAAGAAGTGCTCTTTGAGCCTTGCCTGGCCAGGAAGCTCTTCCCTGCAGAGCCAGGATGGTGCTTAAACCTCAAGGGCTGGAGAAGTGCAGGTAAGACCTGGTTGCTCCCCTTCCTGCGCTTGCACCTTACTGTGGAGCCTCTCACGTTTTCAGGGTTGTCAGGCACCTCATTTTCCTCGTGGAACCTTCATTTCCCTGTTTTCCCCCTAATTTCTGAAAGCCTCTGGGTTTGGGAGGTGCTGCCCCATCCCTGTTAGCTGATCAGGATGGGTGAAGTGGCTCTGCGTGGCAGACTTCCCCCTCGAGGCCTTTCTGCTTGCAAGTAACAAAGGAAGCACCTTTATAAAGTGGACTCTCTCCAGGACACGTTCCTGTGTTCAGAGGTGAACCTTGGATTGAGGCTTGGGGAGGCCAAGAAGGAAACTGGGCTCCAAAAAAGCCCTTCCCACAGAGGTGCCGTCTCCTTGAGCCTCCTTGAAACTCCCTGCTCGGTGCCTGGGGCTGAAGCCCTGCTTGGGGAGGCTGAGATTACATGCAAAGCTGTTTTCTCCTCTTTCTTTCCTTTTTTAATTTTTTTTTTTATTAAAAAAATAAACCCTGCTGTCCTGGCTGCAGGGAAAAGCTTGGGAATGTGAACTCTCCCGGCTCCAGAAAAACAAACAGAAAAAGCCCACAAGGCAAACTGCAGAGAGGCTGGAGCGCTGGGTTGTTTTGAGATGTTTTGGAGGTCCGTGGGAGGCAGGAGGGAGCCAGACGCTTCGCCGGGCCGCCCGGTTGTTCCCGAGCGGAATGGGGAGCTCCCCAAAACAAAACGTCGGGGTATCCCCTGGAGAGCGGGGTCGGGCAGCAGAGCTGGCACCCGGGACGTGGCAGGAGCGGTGGGTGATGGAGCGGGGTGTCCGTCCTCCTCCCGATTGGAGTTTGGGATCATCCACCAGCGCGCGCCAAGCTCCTCCTCTGCGGGAAGAGGGATCCAAAGGAGCCGGGCGTTCCCGGCCAGGGGCCGGCGGTGTCTCCGTGCGCTGGGCTGCGCGGTGGCTCTTGTCCTTGTCCTTGTCCCGCTGCTTTTGTGCAGCTGCCTCTTGGTGCATCCCCAAATAACCCACAGCCTGGCGGGGCGCCGGGCTCCTCATCCATAGGGAGGCTCCCTTGGAGCAGGGATGGCTTCCAGCCATCGCACGGGTGACGTTGGCACCTGGAAAGCCTCATCCATTGGGCTCTTCCCTACGCGGAGCCAGACCGGGATGTGCCCCGTTTGCAACGGGCTGCTCTGCCCGGCGGTGCCAGGGGTGCCCAGGGGCGAAGCGGCTCGGCCTGGGGTGCCGGCTCGTTCCCGCTCCGCCATCCGTGGGAGCTCCCGGTGCTCGGAGCTGTGCCAGGTCCCGGCTGCTCCCTGACAGAGCGCACGGCAGGGAGTTTCCTAGGGCAGGGAGGAGCCGCACGGAGGACTCCTGGTGTGGATTCGGAGCGGGATGACGTGCCGGGCGGTGCTGAGGGGTCCCGACTGCCGCGGCTGGTGGCATCAGGCCTGGAGGGAGCAGCCGGGGATCCCTCGGCATCTCCGCGACCCCAGTGGCACCGGTGTCCCCGCCAAGGCCGGTGTCCCCGCGGGCGCCGCGCTCCCAACGCGGGGCTGCAGCACCCTCGTGTGGCAGCGGCACTCGGGGACCCCGTCACCCTCCTGCTGCCCCCGAGCAGCCTCTTCCCGGCTGCCAGGGGTCCTTCCCGGCACCACCCGTGATCCCTGCGCGAGATCAGCCCCCGGCTTCAGCAGGGCTCGGAGCGCAGAGGTGGACGCTGAGGGGCGCACATGGGGACTCGCTTCCCCTCGAGATGCTCTTCCCTCTTCCCAGCCACGCTCCATGTCTCCAGGCCGCAATTCCCGCTTGGCTTTAGCCCCGCTACAAAGCAGTCCTTGCCTCCCTGCTCCTTCCCAGGCCGTGATGGAGCGCGGCACCACAGTCATACCTAGGACCGAGCTGCTTCCCAAAGACTTCCCTTCTTGGCAGGTCTTTTCCTTCTGGGATTTGAAGCAGCAAGGAGCAAAATACTAATTGCAGGGTGGAGATGCTGATTGCTACCTGAGCCTGGAGCCCGGGGTGGGCAGGACAGGAGGTCCCCACATTCCTCTCCTGTGTGCACAGGTTTCTGCAGCATCCAAGAGCAGGGGGACTCGCAGGGTCTGGGGTCTTCCCTTTGCCACTAGAGGGAGAGGACTTGGTGACACCGAGGAAGGGCGTTTTAACCGCTAGATGTCTGTCTAAGTCATCCTGGAGGGGAAAATCCAGCCTGGCATCCTCGCAGATCCTGGCTTGCTGGAAAATGTGAGCTCTGTTTTGTCTCGCTGCCGGGGCTGATGACAATACGGAATTGCTTTCGTTTAAAAAAAAAAAAAAAAATCGCAGGGGCAAATTTCAACTTTTCATCGGCCGCGAAGCCGCGTGCGGCTCCGGGGCTGCGGGAGCAGAAGCGAAGAAAGGGGGTGCCGGAAAGTCCTCCCGGCAGCTGCGATCTGCCATTTGGGAGTCAGCTGCGCCGAGAGCAAATGTTGCAGGGAAGGAAACACGATTTGCAAACAACGTCCCTGCAAGCAGGGCCGCGCGTGCGGATGGACGCCAGCTCTCCCTCGGGAAGCTCCCGGCCGCTTCTGGTGGATGAGCCCCTGACAGACCACTTCATAGGAGGGAAAACATCCCTCTGTGCTGGAAAAACCAAAGGAAGCGGCGCGGGGCCTTTGAGCTCTGCTGCCTTTGCAGCCTCCTGGCCGCAAATCGCTCCCCGTGGAGCGCACACCCTGCTAGGTGGGTTGCAGCCCCCTCTACCTGCCTGTGCTCTGCTTTGCAGAGCCCTGGGATGTCCTGCATGGAGACCTGGCAGCCCTGCGTTGAAGCCCACCGATCCCTCTGGAGCTGAAGCTTGGACAGGTCAATCGGGAAATAAGGGATGTATTTCCAATCCAAGCTAATGAGTCACTGGAGCCATCTGCCCTGGGATCTGCAAACCCTTTGCTTCCAAGGGACCTTTATCAGGGCTGGATGTCCTCCAGAGAGGTGCTCTGTGTTGGCCACGTGCTGGGGACTTGGGTGACATCCTCTGCCTGAGGTGAGCCACGAGGCTGGGCCAGTGACCGTCACAATCTACCTGCAATTTGCTAATGAATTGTGAACGAATAAGTGATGGCAGAGCATGAGTGTTAGCAGTGGTTAAGCTGCTGGTGTGAGGGGACTGCAGCTTGTCAAGCAGCCCAGGGTGGCTCTGGGGACCTTCTCTTGCGCGCCCCGATTTGCTGGTTGCTTTCACATTGCAGAAGGCTGGTCTGGGATGGGGACCCTTGGGTGGTCGCCACGAACAGCAACAGAAACGGGGCCCTGAAGCCGAGTGTCGTGCCGAGATCTTCCCCCCGTTCTTCGGCCTCGGGGCTGCCGCTGTCCCCAGGGCTGCCCGCCTGGCACCCGGAGGCCACAGGGAACATTGGGGCTGCACCAGGACCGTTCGTGCTCCCTTCAAGGTCTTTACAGCGCATCCGTGCTTCATTTTCCTGCCTTTGAGGAAGAAGAGGGACGGAGACAAATTCTGTCCACGAACAGCTAAAAGTGAAGGAATTTCTCTTTTTTTCTTTAATGTTTGGAGGTTTGGCACTGGGCAGCTCTGGACAACAGGAATGTGATCACGGAGGGATGCACTGCCTTGGCACCTCTTAGCTCCCCGGCAGCAGCGAGGAGCAACGGAAAAAGGAGGAAGGCCCAAGGAGCAAGGCACATACAGGACATCCTTTGGCAACCCAAGCCCTCCCGGCTTCTGGAAATCAGCAGGACGGCAATTTTCTGCACACGCGTTTGAATTGCTGCCATTTTTCACTGACACGGAGACCCACCCCCCGGTAACTCTCCAACCCTCTTTGAATCCACTTCATGTCTTTGATCTCCGCAACATCCTGGATCCGTGGGTTTCAGCCTGTAGCCGTGCTGCGGGTTTCCACGGCACTTGTCAGGACACTTTCTGCCTACTTTTCCCATCTTTCCATCACAATTCCGGCCGCTCGCTCCGCTGTTTGACAGCTGCTGAGCTCTGCAGCAGCCCAGGCTCCCATTCCCCCCGTGTGCTTCTTTGCACCTCTCAGCCTTGCGTTTCCTCTGCCGTTTTATAGCTCAAACTCCACGAGATCCCCGAGATCTTTATGGGCAGTGTTGGCTTGGGCCACCCTGGGCTATTTGGGGTCACCTTGGCCTGGCCACCCTGTCCCTTTTGCCATGACCGAATGCCCTGTGCCCGTGTGGGCTTCGTGCCTGGGAAGCTATCGCCAATCTATAAATGATCCCCTGTGTCTATCCTAATGTTTCTTAGTGTTTCTTAGTTTATTTGTGCAGAATCCGACTTTCCACCCTGTTTCCCAACAGATATGTGTTTGGAGGGACCTGGAGGATAAAACCTCCGTGGTGCCCAACTACCAAGGGTGCTTTGGTCCCCCTTCCAAATTCCAAGGAGATGCTCCGGGTGGGAAAGCGGATCCCTTGTGCTGGCACCGGAGCTGGTGTGCAAAGCTGGACATGTAGCATTGCCCACCATGAGCTCCCTGGATTGCAATGGAGAAGTTGGGGAACAGCGGGAATGCTTTCCCGTTGCAGGAACGCTGGCGCGGGGCAGGTTGCGAGCGCCGGAGCTCCCTTCGGACAGGGGTGAAGGCCACGTCCCCATCACATGCGCGGACACGTTCCTACTCAGTAAAATATTTATTTCTCCATTATTTCACAAGAGTTGTTTTTTTACAAAAAAAAAATTACAAAATTTCCAAAACAGACATGCAAAAAAATAAAAAAAATCCACTGTGGATCTTGTTACAAGTAATTGCAATGTACAAATAAAAAAGGAGAGAGGGAGCGAGCTTAGATTACAAAACTGCCTCCCTCCTGCTCTCCTTCCATGGGTGCAGTTTGTGTCCCGGCTCCGTGAGGCTCTGGCACTGATGGACTCTCTGGGACGAGTTGCCAAGAGCCCGGCAAAGGAGGGGCCCTAAGCTCAGGCGTGAATGTTTTCAAATATATATATACATATAGATATTTAGTGAAGAAATATTTATTCCCTGCTTTTTTTTTAGGTTTACAGAAGTGGCATCTGCAAACTATTAAATGGGTTTATTTTCATTAATGCTCTCAAAGAGGCAGCGACATTTATATCCCTGTGGTTTCATCTTGTATAACAGGGGGGAAAAAAGAGCCCTGTGCTTTCCATGGGAATAGGAAGCGCAGCATTCCCCGTCCCGCCCCAAGCGGAGTTTCTCATGGAGGGGTTTGGATGCACGACGGCTCAGCCTCCTCCCCGGGCTGCCGCGTTGGCCGCATCTCGCTGCGGTGCTCCGGGCTCCTTACGGTTCCCCTCGGCTCCCTGTTGCCATCCGGGGTTGCAATGGGGGTGAGGGACGCCGGGTCGGTATCTAAGGAGGCTTTTCTACCTCGATTGTGTTGCCCCTTGGAGAGGAGGGCTCTGCTCCCGTCCGTGGTGGGCTTGCGGCATCCCCGAGGGACCAACGCTTGGGGTTCGGTGTCTCTGCTCGGCGAAACATCCTCCCATTGCTGCCGAATTCCCTGCTCCGAGCGGGTGCTGCTCAGGTGAACACAACGGCTGTAGCCTCCACAACAGGGATGGATGGAGGCCAAGGGCTCTTCTCCATGGGGACAAATCCCACGGGTGGGATGGGGGACAGGGAGGTGCGAGCGAAAGGAGGTTGTCCACGTGGTGGGAGAAGCTCTCCTGAGGACTCTCGCTCCTGCTCCCTTTCCCTGGCAGGGCTGTTTAAACCTTTCCCACCGGAGCAGAGCACCGGGAGCTCCCACAGGCCCTGGGCTGGTGCCACGTGCCCGTGTCCTGCCTCGCAGCCAAGCGCCCTTTCGTTCAGCTCCGTGGTGGGGAGAGGCAAGGGGGGAAACGTTCCCTTTCTGCAATAATAATAATAATACAAAAATAAATGGAGGCGCCAGCCCCAGACTCCTAAACACATCTGTGAAGCTGCCGAAGGGGAGGCTGTGCCTCCGGAAGACGAAGCCGGCTTTGCCGTTGGCACGGAGCGCGGGGAGCCGCCCACTCAGCTGGAACCAACAGCTTTTTCCAATTTTCTCTTTCCCTGGGACAGTTCAATGACCTGGGGCTCTGCAGAGTCGCTGGCAAATTCACGGGCCCGGGACCACGGGGGCTGTTTGGAACATCACGGTCCCCCTGCCGTGATGGCTCACAGGCTTGGAGCGCGTGGAGACGCTCCAACCATCACCACCTCTTGGGCCCAGGTAGATCCCCATCGCTTCAACCCGTGCTGACACGGGCAGCTCCTAGACGCCGCGCAGGAGGACGGCGAGGACGTATCCTCGCCCCGTTGGCTTGCACAAGTCCCTGGCGAGCGTTGCACTCCGGCGGTGCACAACTCGGCGAGCGCGTGGATCACCCTTGGCCACGCTAGTGAGCAAAGCGAGTCCGATTGCTGAGCAGCCCAGAGGGAAGGGGGCTCTGCACAACGGCCTCATGTGTCGTGATCCTCTCACCACTGAATGTTGTCCCTGTGGGAGCAGAAGACCCAAGAACTCGTTGGCTCTCCAGGCAAGATACCCAAATTGGTCAAAACCAATGGTCCAAGATCCTCCCATGTTTGGAAGCGAATTCTTGTTAGCTTGGCAAGTCTGTTTATCCTCCAAGAGCGTGGGGGGTATGTGTGTGTATATATAGCCTTTATTATACGGATGTGCTGAAAAGCAAGTTTCTACCCAAGTTAGCTCCATATGTGTCTATAATTATGTGCCACTTTGGACTGGGACTGGCTCTACCTTCGGGAGAGGAGAGGAGAGGAGAGGAGAGGTGCTGAGACGTCAGATGAGTGGTCCTTGGGTTGGGCGGGCGCTGGGTTTGTCCGAGCCCGGCACAGGAGCTCCACACTGGCATCTTGGATGAGGGCACCAGGGGGGTTCTGCCCAAGTCAGTTCACAGTTGGCACCTGGTTCTGATGCAGGCTGAACTCTTTGGCTTTGAGGCGTAGGCTGGCGATGCTGTTGGCCATGTTCACTCCTTGGGCGGGCGTCGCGGTCCCACTTGAGCTGTAGGATGGCACAGTGCTACAAGGGAGAAAGAGTGGGGAAGGATCAGATGTCGATGCCACCCATGGAGAAGCCCCAGCGCCCATGGCAGCTCTGGAGCTAAAAATCACCACCAGCTTCATTCATTTTTCGTTCGTCGGCAATCTGAGCTCCCTTGACCTTTTCCCAGGGCATATTGGCTGTTCTCTGTTAGTAGGCATCTCCCATAAGAGCAGTCAAGGTTTCAGCATTTTTATGTGAATGCACTGAATGCATGTGGGAAGCCCTCAAAAAATGCGCCAGGAGGCCCTGCCTCTGGGTTTTGGACGTGCTGGCTGGACAGCCAAAGCTGGGAACCAAAGAAGGGACCTGTTCCTCTCCTGCACTGGGATGTGGGAAGGGTCAGCGCAACGCCAAGTGAATCCCTCAGGAGGACGGTGCCCGTGGTCTGAAATGCTCGGATGTGTGAATTCTGCAGTGCGAACTTCCACAAAGCCTGTTCTGTGGTGGGCAGAGGACACAGCTGGGGGAGCAGCACTGGAAGACGTTCCAGAATCAAAGCCAGGCGGGCTTCTTGGCTGATCCCTGCTCCTTTCTAGCTCCCCTGTCTCTCTTTCAGACCCACAAAGCTGCCTGTGTCCTCACCAGCAGCTCAGGGCTGCGCTCCCTTGGGAACTCTCCGGAGATGGTTTCCCCCAAGGCCAAGTGCCCTCCCTTCCATCCTCTCGGTGCAAGGTGTAGCAAAACCTGGACTTACCTGTACGGAGAGGTGCTCGTCCAGGAGAGATATTCTGGGGTCAGAGCGGAGGGCCGCGGGGCCATGGGCTGCTCAATGGCTGCCTCTTGGCTGTAGGATTTGAGGAGCGATGCCGATCTGTTGGCCAACATTGCCCTCTCGTTACGGCGAAACTTGGCCCTCCGGTTCTGAAACCAAACCTGGGTGGAGATGAATGTGGTTAGTGCGAGTGGACACAGAAAGGGGTCGTGTGGGTTGGAGGGATGTCCCCACGTCCCTCCTGCCAACCCTGACTTGGCTCCCATTGGAATAAGGGAGGGGACAGTTCCTGCTCTTGTTCCTCTTGTTCCTACTCATGTTCCTCGTGTTCCTGCTCTTGTTCCTTGTTCCTGCTCTTGCATGGAGGCAAGAGGCAGAGGGTTTCATCTTCTCCCACACAAACCTTTGCTCACCTGGACTCGCGCCTCGCTGAGGTTGACCCTCCTCGCCAGCTCCTCTCGCACGAAGGCGTCGGGGTAGTGCGTCCTCTCAAAGACTCTCTCCAGAGCCTGGAGCTGGCTGCTGTTGAACGTGGTGCGGTTCCTCCTCTGCTTCTTCTTCCTCTTGGTGGCCGCGCGGCTTGGGCTCAGGCTCTCACCTGAGGAAGTCATAAAAGGGGCAGCTCGTGAATCAGATCTGTGTGTGAACCTGCTCCACACAGCGGCCTCGGCTCAGCAAGGCCAGGTTGACCTTCCTTGGCAAGACTCAGGGATTTGCTCAGATAACAGCAGTACTGCCTGCTCATACGTGTAGTTTCACAGGGAGCAAGATACGTAGAACCATATGGATTCTGCCTATAAGAATCAAAACCTACTGAGGGAGGTTAAGATCAAAATGTGCCAAAATCGAAGAGATTTTGGTGCCTGATTAAGTCCACCCAGGAGTGCGATTTTGAAACCCAGCCTTCCTAGATTGGGTTGGGGCAAAGCAGCGCTTCCACAGGGGTCTGTCTCAAGCTTGGCTCTTTCTAAGGGTTTAGACTGAGCTCTCTTTAGGGCGGCAAAAGAAGTTGAAAGCCAAAAGGTCCTTGAGATGTTGGTTAAAGCTCTCAAACCCCAGCAGTTCCTGAAATTCTGGCTGCAGCAAGTCTGTGCAAGGTGATACGGGACTAGGACTGGGCAGTTGCTCATAAAAGATCTCTTGATAGGTAGGAACCAAGGCTGCCATGTTTCTTGGAGATCAACTCCTACAGGGCCCATGTTGGCCATGCTTTGTTGGCCCATGGAAACATGAAGTTGAGGGTGTAGTCTGTCCTCTCACTGTTGATTTTGTGCTTTCAGCCCGAGATTAATCTGCTTTTTGTCACTAATATTATCAGATTAGGTAAATCTATGGAGTCTTCTTCTGAAATATCTAGTGAGTTGCCTGTGAAACCGTTGTGGGGAATACCTCTCACTGGTTTTTGTCTGTATGCAGGCACTGCTTAATTATCCTTTCCCTTAATAAAGCATCTGGATCCAATCTGTACCTACTGGTGGGAAAGTAGTTCTTGAGATTTTTGAAATGTTAATAGGTTTGTGACTTTGCTCTGATTCATTGCAGGGTTATAGTGGGGTTTTCTGCTCTATGTCAAAACGAGAGGCTCTGATGGCAGGAATGATTGTTCCCTGCATGCACTGAATAGATATCTTGGTTCTTATGAAATAGATGTGCCGCATTTTCAGATGATAGTTGAGCAAGTAACAAAATTTACTGGAAAGGATATTGGATCTCCTGCTTCAAGACACTATTGAGATGTTGAGAAGGGAGAAAACTTCAAGTTTCAAGATCTTTAGGGCAAGAAACACCTACTTGGGCCTTAATTCTGAATTCCAGAGTCCTGAAAATGTCTCCAGCAAGTTCTCCATCAAGTCCTTATGGTCCATTTATACTACAGTGCATCATTGTCACGGGCTGTCCCATCCCATTCCAAACCAGAAGACAGACCCAGGTACCTGCGGGCAAGTTATCCTCGGGACTAATCGCCCTTCCATCAAAGTCAAGATCCTAATTTGTACCTGCGGAGTTTCTCACACTTTCCTTTGGAAAATGTCTTGCTGGTCAATGCCAATCCTGGCCTCTTGGTGCCAAACACAAGCCAAGGCAGCAAAGCAGAAGAGAAACAAGGGTTAAGTTTATTTCCAGCATTGGCAGCGGGCTCATGGAAAGAGCGGATTGCTTCCCTGGTGCTGTGTAGAGCGGGGAGCGGAGCCAGAGCCTGGGAGTGCTGGGTGCCTCGAGCACCAAGACCCATTAAGGGCCTGAGCGTTGGGTGGAAGGAGGCACCGGCCCCCCAGGGACTTGGCAGCCCCACCTGGGCAGGTCCCATGTCCCATGGGACATCCATGTCCCCTGTGTCCCATCCATGGGACTTGGGACCATCCATGGACCCTGTCCCATCCATGGGATCAATGGGCCCTGCATCATTTAGCCACGGTGGGGCCAAGCTGCGCTGCAGAGCAAGGAGAGCATCCCAGGACTGGAAGAGGTGGTTGGGAAGAAAAGCAGAGCCAACTGAGTCCTGTGGACTCCTTCCAGCTGCTGGAGCCGGGCAGCGCTTTCCCCAGCCCTCCTCTTTGCTCTCTCAATCCCTCGTTGGCCATCGGGATCCTCCTGGGCTGGATACGGCCAGGCTGCGCTTGGGACACGGGCGCTCTTGGAGGGGGAAGGATGCCCCGAAGGGCGCCGGGTCAGGAACACGCGCGGGTCGGAGGCTGCCCCTTCCCTGCCAACCACAGCTGCCCTTCGCCGCGCTTCGTGCCGATGGCTCGCAAATAAAATTCCGCGAATTCCCTCCAGCCCGGCTTTCTGCAGCTCCAAATGTCCTGCCGGGCTCCGCTTTCCAGTCGCCCCTTTTAGTTAAGCTCCTTTTTTGGTCCTGTTTTTCCTTCAGCGAGCTCACGAGCCGCTGGGTTCAAATAGGAAAGTCGAGTCGCCGTTGTCCCCGAGCCTTCCGGGAACCTGAGAGCCAAACGGGAACCGTCCATGCTGGGAATGGCCTTTGGAGCCTATGGGGCCAGCGAGGCTCCTTTGGGGACCTCTGATCCCCCTGGGAGCTTCTTGGGGAAACTGAGGCCCGGGGCTTGGATGGGGCCAGGCTGTCACCAAGGGCACCCGCTGCCTCCCACCCAACTCGGTTATAGCAACGACTTCAAGGGAGCCCTATTAAATACAACTATGATTTATAGCCCCCGGTTGGTTTCCTCCCAATTTACAATCCAGCCACGGGGCTTTGTCCGCGATGGAGCGATGGCTCCTCTCACCCACCCAGATTTGGCTTGAAGGAACCAGGAGCACCCTCGCAAAGCCGGGACCGGGCTCTTCATCGCATCCCCCTGCCTAGAAACCCTTTTTTTTGTGTTTTTCCTCCTCATCTCCATTGGTTTCCTGCCCGGAGGCAGCTCAGCGCCCGTCTGCCCCGGTGCAGACAGGATGGGGTGACGGTTTCCCGGTTTCCCCACGAGCCTGGGTTCTCCCCGAGCATCACAGGACCAGGTAAAGCCGAGCCTGCCATCAAAGGCTGCCTTAATAACCCAAATCTGCGAAAAATGAACATTGTGAAGCCAAGAAACGGGGAAGAGACCCAGCTCCGGGCCCCTTCGCAGCCACCCCGGCGCTCCCGCGTTTCCCGGGACCCGCTGGGGACAGGAACGTGGACGGGATCGGACCTGGCCTGGTTGGTAGGTTGCCCGGTCCTGCCCCATTCGCAAAGGCGACGGACCCGGTGCGGCTCCGTCGGGGCCACGGTGACTTCGCGAACCACGAATCCAGGTCGCTTTCCCACCTCTTGCCCTTTTTTCCCCCTGTTCCAAGCGCTTTTCCATAGGAAGCGCTCGCTGGCTTTGCCGAGGCAGGGCTCAGGGTGGCTCGTGGAGGCCGAGGGCGGTAAATGGGCGATTTTCACTCCATTCCCACTGAGGCTCCGGGTTGGACAAACCCTGCACACAAACCCTGGCCCTTCCCCATCCCGGCGGCCCCACGGCCGGAGCACGGGGCTACTTCCCTGCATCCCACCCCGGGATGAATCCCTTTCAGATGGATCTTCCCTGCATCCCTTTCGGATGCATCCTGCAACAAGCCAGGGCCAATTCCCTTCCACCCTGCCTCCTTTTCCACCGCAGACCCCACAGGTTTTGCCATTAAATCCTTTCACACGTTCCATTTCTATGGGAGCCAAGGACCTTTCAAGCTCTGCATTTTTCACCCCTCCGTCCCCGCTAGCCAAACGATCGACTCCTCTGCACAAACTACTTCCCTTCTCCTGCAACAGCAGTTTCTTTTTCCTCTTCTTCTTCTTCTCGGGTATAATTTAAGGGTTGGAATAGCCTGGAGGGATTTAGCTGTAAATTCTTCCTAAGACAAATAAATTCAGCCCTCTAAGTTCCTACGTTTTTTTTTTCAGACTGTTGAGAGACGTTTTGGGTTTGTTTTACTTGAAATAATGATCACGGCGTATCTGACCCTCGGGCTGCGGCCAGCTCCTAACCAAATAAATAGCTTTTATTAATTAAGGTTTATCCTTCGCAAATAAAACCCCAATTTGATCTCGGCCGGCTGAATTAGCAAAAATAAACAACTGGTTCTCGGGGCACTTGATGTGGATTTAACAAATTAACACTGGGCCTTCATCAGGGAAGCCGCAGGGTGGCGGGGGCCTTTTACAGCCAAGAAATCCCTTGGAAAAACAATGTCTTTCGCTTCTCCCATGGCCGCTCTCGGGAAACATGTGGGCTCCCTTCATCCCTTCCCTTTCCCAGGGGAACGCGGGCGCTCCGGCGCTGACGTCCATGAGAGCTTCACGTGCGGCCTTTAGCGGAGCGTGTGGCCGGGAGGAAGCGTTTCCCTTCGGATCGATGCAACCGACGGTGTTTTCCCCACCGTGGATTTTCCCAGCGGCTCCTTTATCCAGTCCGGGAAAGCACCGGAGCGCAGGGCTGTGATAAGCTGGTTACACCCGTCCCGTGCTCATCCCATTGCCTGGCGCACCAGGAGCTTCGGAGCAAGGGGAAAAATGCACCGAAAGAGGCCAGGGAGGCAGCGCGGAGGCTCGGGATGGAGAGAGGCCGGGGGCTCCAAATGTGCTGAGTCCTAAGGAAACTTCCCCGGCTCGCGCGGCACGCATGGGAAATTTAAGAGCGGGGCAGGTCTCCGCTACTGGAGACACGTTATGGAGAAATGTTTCTGAGGAGGTTTCACCTCATTAATTGTGAAAAAGCTGAAATGCTGACACGTTTTCCGTAACGGAGCCGGAGCTGCCGGCTGCTCTGGGCTCTGGATCTGTCCCTGCATCCCGCCCTGCATCCCATCACCACATCCCATCGCTGCATCCAAATCCCATATCCTGTTCCTGCATCCCAGCCCATCCCTGTTCCCGCATCCCATCCCATCCCTTATCCCAGTCCGCATCCTCGCATCCCATCCTCACCAGGATCTAACCCACAAGTTGCTCCTGGCCGCTCTTCAGATTTGCCAAGGGACCAGGCTCCGATCCTGCCTCTTTTCCCCCAAATCCCACTCCGAGCGGGATGCCACAAGGAAAGGCAGTTGCAGAGATGCTCGGGGCTGCCTTAAGATCCGGTGCCAAAACCCCAGGGACGTCGCAAGGCCACCGCTGTTGACACCAGGTGCCACCAGGCGCTTTTACACCCCATGCGCTCCTCAAAATCCCGGGCATTTCGAGCCATGCCGGATTTTGCCCCCATCGTCTGCAGAGGGGGAACGTGGGGCTCCGGATGAGCTGGGAATTGGGCTCCGGATGGGCCGGGAATGGAGCTTTGGCACAGGCGGCATTTAGGACACTAATTGCAGTGACGTTCCCTGCGGGAAGAGGGACAGCAGGGGATGCTCCCGGGGAGGAGAGGGGCACGGGGGTGCCGGGGGGAGCATCCCTGACTCATTGCTCCCGTTTCCAGCGCCGTTCGCCCGTGCTCCCTCCGCCGGCATTCCCGGCATTCCCGTCCTTCCCGCGGTGCCCAGCCGCCGGGACGCGGCCCGTGCGGCGCCACCGGGATGCAATGCAGGGGGGTGGCCCCTCCACACGGCGGCCCGGGGGTCCCTGCCAAGCCCCCGCTCCGAAAAGCCGAGGTGGTTTCATGGAATTTAATAAAAGCCCCGAGCGAGGCAGCCCCGTTGGCATCTGGCTCTGCAACCCAACACCGGCGCGCCAGGTCCACGCGCTGCCCTAATTGCGTTAGGGTCATTGCCAAGGCGCGGCGAGGGGGACGTGCCGAGGACGGGGCCAGGCAACACAGCTCCTTCCCCCCCCATTTCCCCCTTTTTTGGGGGTCCCCGTGCCCGGGGGCAGATGCCACCGGATCCCGGATCCTCAGCGGGGGTCCCAGGGGGCCGCGGCCCCCGGGAGGCTCCCGCCCGAGACCCCGCGGGCGCCCGGGCGCTGCGGATAAGCCTCGCCGGCAAGCGGGATTGTTGTCCTGCAGTCTGGTTTTCATTTGAGGTCGGTGGCCCCCCGCCAAATTTATTGTAAAACATTCATTTTAATAAGTGGCTCGTATCTTTTTTTTTTTTTTTTTCTCTCTTTTCTTTTTTCTTTCTTTTTTTTGGGGGGAGGCAGGGGCGGGTGCTTTAACCCACATCATTTAACCATTTCCGCACCAGGACGGAGCCCTGCTCTGCTCCTGCATCGTCCCCATCGCTGGGGGCTCTCCCGTCCCCCAGGACCTTTCCCCGCAGTGGAAGTTTTTGCCCCAAATTCCTCATTTTTCCCGCACCAGCAGTGGTTGCTCCGGGGCTTTTCCCAGCCCGCAGGAGACACCGCTGGCCTGTCCCACCCCTGTGGCCACGGGCATCCCGCAGGCTCCATCCCCAAGCCCGGCAGTGCGTTCGTGGGGCTGGTGCTTGGGATGGGGACATCAGAACCTCCCGGCTGCTTCTTTACAAATCCCGGAGGATTTCCGACCCAATCGATAAACGTGCCAAGTTCCAACAGCCGTGCAAAGTGCTTTGCAAAGGGACCGCGCTCGGGAGCTTAATTTTGACGTTTGCTTTACACTGCTTAAACCCCTCACACTGCTGGCAGTGCCTCAGTTTCTTCTAATTTAAACAAAGCCAGTCATTTTTTTTTTTTTAATTTGAAACTCCCCCCTGGGGTATTTACAACCCCCACATTACAGTGTCTGGTCCAGCCTGCAGACCCCGAAGGGGAGATGTGAGAGTGCAGGCGGCTGCAGGGGGATCTATCCCTGTGCCCACCCTGGGGGTGCCACGGGTGCCCCCGGTGCCCCGGCTGGGTTTGCTCCCAGGTGCTGGGTGAGTTTTTGGGGTGTCTCAGGGTGTTTCTGGTGTGGGGTAGGGGATGCACAAAGCTCCCAAAGCTGCAAAGCCCTGAGCAGCTCAGGGTGCAACACGGTTCCTGCCGCTCTGCGATGCCCTGCACGGCTCCAGTCACCACGCAATTTCCTCCCTGTCCTACTGCAATGCCCTGCGTGGTGCCATTGACCCTGCTCCCTCAGTGCCCCATGTCACTGTGGGTTCTATAGGTCCCCACGAGCAATGTCCCTAACACCCTGCACAGCCTCAGATGCAGTGCAATGCACCCCTGTGACGGGTGTGCTGTCCTGTATGACTTGGGGTGCAATGCAATGCACCCCCCTATTGCAATGCACCCCCTTGATTTAAATGCTCTCCCTATTGCAATGCACCTCCTATAGCACCCCTTATTGCAATGCAACCCCCCTATTGCAATGCACCCTCCCCATTGCAATGCGCCCCCCTATTGCAATACACCTCGTTATTGCAATGCACCCCTCATTGCAATGCAACCCCATTATTGCAATGCACCCCTTAATGCAATGCACCCCCTATTTCAATGCACCTTGTTATTGCAGTGTGCCCCTCCATTGCAATGTAGCCCCCTTATTGCAACTCACCCCTTAATGCAATGCTCCCCTTATTGCAATGTACCCCCCTATTTCAATGCACCTTGTTATTTCATTGTGCCTCTCCACTGCAATGCACCCCATTATTGCAATGCACCCCCTTATTGCAATCCACCCCCTTATTGCAATGCACTCCTTAATGCAATGCCCCCTTAATGCGATGCACTCCCTTATTGCAATGCACCCCTTAATGCAATGCACCCCCTTATTGCAATGCACCCCATTATTGCAATGCACCCCTTAATGCAATGCACCCCTTAAGGCAATGCGCTCTCTTATTGCAATGCACCCCCTTATTGCAATGCACCCCTTAATGCAATGCACCCCCTTATTGCAATGCACCCCCTTAATGCAACCCCCCCGCAGAGCCCGGGCACAACACAGCGCAGGCGGCAGCGCTGCCCGCTCCGGAGGCCCCTCTCCTTCCAGCTCTGCCCCCGGGATGCTCCGAGCTCCGGCTGGGCTTTTCCCTGCCGGAGGTGCCATGTGCTCCCCCGGCCGCCCTGCCATGTGCGCTCCAGTTTCCTTGCGTGTGAAGGCTGCAGCCGCTCGGATTCAGTGGCTGGAAAGGATGGCGCCTGCACACATCTGGTTCGGAGCGCGAGGCTGGCGCCGGGCTTAGCCGCAGTCTCCATCCAGAGACGCACAGACTTTAATAGACTCATACAATTCGTCCTGATCTATCGCTGCAGCCGCAGCTGAAAAGCCGCTTTATTATGCGCGCTCCAAAGGGGGAAAAGAAGGAGGGAAACGCGGAGCCGGGGGGGGGAGGCTGGCGCTGCCGCACGGCGGGGACATGGAGCCGGCCCCGCCGCCCTCCCCGGCGCCTCGCGAAGCCGCCGCTGAATTAGCACCTCGGGCCCCGGAATTAGCCCCCCGGGGCGGCCGCGCGGACCCCCCCTCCGGCCACGTCCTGCGGCAGCGCCGGGGGTCCCGTCGTGTCCCCCAGCGCGGGCGCCCCTCGGAAGGAGCATCGCGTTGGCCCCGAAGGGCAGCAGGGAGACGGGCCGGGGTGTCGCTGGGGGTCGGTTCGTTGGTGGGAATCTGGGCCGCAGGGTGAAAACCGAGGCCCTCCCGCACACCCTGTCACACGGGCATCTGAAAACCCCTCTGAAAACCCAAGTCAGGCCCATTTTTCAATCCTTTTTATCTTTTTTTTTCCCCTTTTCTATCAAGAGTGTCCTCTTTTTCAGCCTCCCTGGCCCCAGGCAGGGCCCTGCTCTGGGGTTCAGCACCCCAACTCTGCCCAGAGCCCCCCCTTCCTCCCTATTCCTGGGTGCTTTTCCTTGCTGGGAAAACCCATCTAGCCCCCAGGGGCACCTTAAAGGATGCTCAAGGCCACGGGATGCGGCTGAGGAGCCGGGTACCCATCCGGACCCGGTCCCTCTGGCTCCGGGTGCTCCCAGGGCTGCTGGCTGAGCCTGGCGGGGGGCGGTGGCCCCTTTCCCAGGGGAATCCGGCCCCGGAGCTCGGCCTCGTGCCCAAGGGGGTTCGGATGAGCGGCCTCGAAGCCCTAAATCATCTCATCGGGCTCCCCGCCGCAGACACACGCCCAGGCGCTCTTAAAATGCTGATTCGCTGAAATTCACCCCTCTTGGCTGCGCCGAGCCGAAATTTCATATTTTTCCTGTGAATCAGCCCCGTTCCTTGAAATAACAGCCCAAACGCGGAGGGGAATGCTCTTCCCCTGCGCCGTTCCCGCTCGGCCGCAGGCACAGCCGCCCCGGGCGGGATGGAGGGACGGACAAGGTGACCCTCTGCGGCTGCTGGAGCCGGCAGCACGGGTCCCTCCTGCCTCCGGTGCCCAGGACCCTTGTGGAGCGCGGGAAGGGGCCGGAGCAGCCGGTGGGGGGACGGGGGTGCCGGATTGTCCGGGCTCGGCCGCGCACAGCCCAACCGGAGGTTGTCCAGTATGGAAACCCCAATGCTCCAGGTGGATGCTCCGGGAATGCTCCTCGTGATATTCCGGGGATGCTCCCGTGATACTCCCAGGATGCTCCAGGGATGCTCCAGGGACATTCCAGGGATGCTCCAGGGATTCTCCCTGCACGCGCGGGGCTGCCAGCATCCCCCATGGGCACATGCCGGGCCGGGGCACAAGGTCCCTCTGCTCCCTCCGCTTGCAGCCGCCCCCCTGGCACCTGGTGGAGGGGACAAGGCTGCCCTAGCGCGGCTGGCAGGGGAGCCCCACGGGCCACACGTCCCCATCACGGAGGACAGGCCCAGGGAGCTGCCCTTGCAAAGGGGACACCCGGCGATGCCGCCTGCCCCGTGCCCAGGCGCTGGTGTCACCTCAGGAGCACCCGGGTGCTGTGTGCCTGTCCCATCCCAGCCCAGGGCAGCCCCACAAGTGGACGCAGAGCCCATGGGGACAGAAAGAGGCTCCTGGTGGATGTTCATCCCAAAGCACCATCGGAGCCGGTGCCTCTCCCATCCCCAAGCGGCACCGGAGCAAGTTCGTGGCGCGCAAAGCCACCAGCCCCAGCCTGCTGGCTGAAATTACCCTCCTGCTTTATCATCTTGAGAACATTAGGGGCTGTTGTTAACAGATGTTTCGCGTTACTCGTTATTTGTTAGTCTAATGAAAGGAGGTGAACAAGCTTTCAAGACCTCAGAAGCTGTGTGGAAGGTCTGAGCGGGGCGGCTGCTGCGCAGGGACGGGGACGGGGACGGGGATGGGGATGGGGACAGGTATGGGGACACTGGGGTGACCTCGCTGTCCCCACGGCCACCCGTCTCGCGGCGTTTCCTCCTCGCGGGTCTTTGGGTGTCCCGGGCAGCCGCTCCAGGGCAGGACAGGAGCGGGCAGGACTCCAGCAACCCCCGGGGAGAGGGATGGGGGGACAGGTCTGATCCCCAGGGCACCCAGCGGGCGGGTGAAGGTGGCCAAGGGCCCCGTCCTGCTCAGCGGATCCCCCTCCACATCTGCAGGGATTGGGGACCTGAATGTCCTCCCGCTGTGACATGGGGACACCCCTCCCTGTGGGGACACAGAGAGGGATTTGGGGGGCAAAGGAGCAAACAGGCTGCGGGAGATGCTCAGGTAACGGGGCTCATTTGCATGGGTAATAAACCCCTTTGCCAGCAACCAGCGGGGCTCGAAACCTGCATCTGGCGGGGGAAAAAACTGCTGGTGAAGAGGAAAAATGAAAGACAACACCAGGGGCCTGTTCCACTTTAGGATGCCCATAAAAGATAACGTTACCAGTAAAAGTTCCCTTGCTGTCATCGCACCGAGGCTGGGAACATCTCAGATGGGGAGCCCAAGGCTGCTGCTTGCCAGGGCAGGGCACAGCTGGAGCTCCTGCCTCCCCTTCTCCGCTCGGGATATTTGCCTGCTCTGAGCTTTTCTCTCCCTGTCTCCTTGTCTGGCTTCCCACCAGCTGCTTTTAGCTCCTGTTGTCCAGGTATTTGCCTGTCCAATTGGGATCACTGGGAGAAACGCTTCCTCTCAGACAGTGGCTGGTTGGAGCATCCCCAGTGCTGTCCGGCTCCATCCCCATCCCATGTCCTTATGGAAACAGGTACCAGCAGGAAGCATCCACCGTGGGGCAATGGTGCTGGGAGCAGCAGGGTGATGCAGGCTGGGATGAATGGATTTTTAGGGTGAAAAAGGGGCTTGTAGGGATCAGGCAGCCCCCATGCCGCTCGCTCCAGCATTCACATCCCCCTTTGAGTCCCCTCTGAGCTGCTTGGGGGAGCAGCAGGATTTGGGGAGGGGTTTTCTCTGCCTCTTTGCAAGCAGCCCTGGGGCACATGGTCCCCTCACATGGTCCCAACATCAGCAGAAACCCCCCCGCTGTCCCCAAAGGGGATCTGAGAATCACAACCAAAGCCCAAGAGAAAGGGTGGAAGAATGGAAAACAACACCAAAAATACCAGATTTAATCCCAGAAACTGGTGCCTGACCTTGACGCTTCCAGCCCCAAGCAAAGGGCAGGGCCAGGGGGGCCTGGAGGGGGTTGCTCCGTAGGGGGAGGGAATGGGATGCGGGCAGGAGGAAGGGTCCGTGCCCTGTCCTCTGGGATCCTCCACCCTCCGTCTCCCTCCGGATGCCGCCCCTCTAAGTGACACCCGGCTCTGGGGGCCTCCCAGGGCTCCGGGGCTGCTTCTCGGGGACCCTCTGAGTCCCCTGAGCCCCAGGGCCTCCGGAGACACGTGCAGAGTGACGGAGCCGGCGGCACCGAACCCGGTCACGGAGCAGTGGAACCGGCAGAGAGGAACGCGGCGCAGAGAGCCCCGCGGGCGGCGGAGCAGCGCACGGAGCAGCGCACGGAGCAGCACACGGAGCAGCGCGGAGCGGGTCGCTCATGCCGGCGGGAATCACGTATCCCAGCCCAACTGCACATCCCAACAGGGATCACATATCCCAGCCCAACTGCACATCCCAGCGTGGGTCGCACATCCCGATCACAGCAGCGGGACCACCCCAGGCAGGAGGATCTGTCCTGTTAAAGGACGGTCCAGGTGTGTCCAAAGTGTCCTGAACTCCCGTCTCTTACGTCCCTTTTCCATCCCCACGCCGGTGCCCGCGGGAAGGGCGAGGGCTCGTCCCGGGGCAGGATGGGGCTGCTCCCGGCTCCCAGCCTGGGCACCGGTGGCCAAAGCGGCTCCTCCGGCCCGGGGAGCGCACGGACAGCGACCCGGCTCTGTCCCTGATATCCCAGCTCCGTCCCCGCTGTCCCGGCTCCGTCCCGCCCGCCCGGGTCGCTCCCGGCGGCCGCGGAGCTGCGTACGGCCAGTGCCGGGAGGGGACCCACTTGGTGCCAGTTCCCTCGTCCCGGCGGGCACCTCCGAGCCCGCGGAGCCTGGGACCCCGGGGCCGCCCCTCGCCCGACGTCCCCGGTCCCTCCCGTGCGGGGTCCCTGTCCCTTTCCCCCCGGTGCGGGGTCCCTGTCCCTTTCCCCCCGGTGCGGGACCGTGTTCCCTGCCATGGCCGTCGCGGCTTGCGATGATCCTGCGGCGCCGGTGCGAACCCGGGCCGGGGGGGCAAATCCGCGCCCCCTCCTCATCGCTTCCTCAGATCCCAAGAGGGCCGGCGGCTCCGGCACCCTTGGGTGCCACGCAAGGAAGGGGGGTGGTGGCCGGGCCCCCGCGGCTGCTCCCGGGCTGCATTGGGGGTACCCCAAAATACTCCCGGGGGAGTCGCAGCCAGGAAACAGCGGAGACAGGAGCCGGGGGGTCCATGGTGCTCCAGCCCCCCTAGTCCTGGGTGCCCCCGGACCCCCGATGCGGAGCCTGGTGCTGTGTCCGCCGTGCTCGGCGCCCGTCTGCAGGACGGGGGGGGGGGGGACACCCCAAATCGAGGTGCAGGGTTTGGGGGGGGTGACCCCATCCCCAGGGCTGGGGAGCGGGGCCCGCGGGACTCACCGTCCTGGGGCGCTGCCTCGCTGCCGCTGCTGCCTCCCGACGGCTCCGGCACGGCCTTGCCGGCGGGCGGGGGGCCGCCGGGGGGGGTCCCGTTCATGCCGGCCGCCACCTCCTCCAGGTCGAGGAGGTGGCTCACGCTGAAGTTTTTCC
>VZSG01001442.1:49211-66244 GCA_013398315.1 Nothoprocta pentlandii | reverse complement strand
GCTCGGGTGTTTCCGCCAGCCTCTCGGCTCCTCCCACCCCCCAGCTCGGGTGTTTCCGCCAGCCTCTCGGCTCCTCCCGCCCTCCCGCTCGGCTGTTTCCGTCCAATACTCGGCTATTTCCGCGGTCTGCTTGGCGCATGCGCGGGCATTTCCCGCCTGCTGCTGTGAGGCGAGGTGTGAGGACCGTTAGGTGCGGGTGTCGGGGCCGGTGCTCAGCGGCCTCCTGGCTCAAAGTTCAGGTTTTGCTGCCGCAGCCCTGGCTCCCATTCAGCGTGTGGTCTGCTTCCCTGCAGCCACCCAGGTAAGAGCTTAAGCACAGCAGAGTTTCAGTTATCTTGAGCCTGTTATGTGTGAGAATAATAGTAATAATTACCAAAGCCTTTAGGAACATCCAAGTTCTCAATAAGAAACTATTCTCTTTATTTTTGTAGCAGTAACCAGAGCATTTATTATATTTGCACCAAAAGAATTAAAATGATCAATGGTTTCACATCTGTTATCTTAATCAATTTAGTGTAAGCCAGCTGTGCGGTCCACTTATAGCTATTGAGTTCTCTTAACCCTATAAGGACTTTCCATTTTTTTTCTAACATGTAAGTGCTGGCTTGTAGTGGAGGAGGCTAGAGGAGTGCTAAAGGAACCTCTTTTTCACCTGCTGTTATGCATTCATTGGGAATTTAGTTCTGAGAGTTGTTCTCTGGCCTCCATAAGGAGACAGGCTGCTTTGGGACTCTGCTTTCCCATCTGAAGCAGGACTGAGTGCGAATGCAGAGTGTATTGCCTGGGTAGGAGTGAAGCTTGGATAGAGAAGGCATCTTGCAGTAACATTCAAATATTATCTCCAAGCCCTTCCCTTTAAAGTGTCCCTATCAGGGCGAAAAGCGTAGTCTAGTCTGACCGACTCAGAAGATCCAGCGCGTACAGCGATGCATACAGGGCCGCTAGGGATGTGAAGGCGTCTTGCTCGCATTCAGCCCAGCCGTTCTTCTCAATCTTCACTCCGCTCATCTCTAACATGACAGTGGTTAATTCTCGTCCCTCCTCCCGGGAGAAGGAGAGCAGCCCGGCATCCACACTGAAGCACCTCTCCGTGTTTTCTATGTCATGTTCCAAGATGCTCTTGACCTTTGCAATGACAAAAAGAGCAAAGTGGGTGTTTTAAACCCCTGGCGGTGCTGCAGTAACGTCACCCATCCCTGGAAGTCACCAAGTGACTGAATGGTGTCTTTGACTTGTGAAGTGCTTCAACATCATGCAGGCTCACCGAAAAATACAGGTTTATAGGTAGCATTTCTGACACAGCAAGGTCACTATACTCAGCTTCTCAGTTTTTGGTTTCTTGTGAATTGGTTATGTCTAAGAAATCAAAATGATGCTGGGCTTGTAAATCTGAAGCCCACTAAGCTAATTGCTGGTCAGAAGGATGCTTGCAACTGTGGTAAACTCATGGCAAAGTACATTTCTTTTCCAAAGAGAGAGGGGGCTATATCAGAAAATGGTTCTCAGCTGCATCCAGTTTAGTATTTGCAAAACTGATTCTTCCTTCCCTTCTCCCCCATGTTACCTTAAGTTGTGATCTACCGCTACTCATACCATGCCCTTGGTTATTATGGTCTATGTGTATTACATGTTATGCTTGTTATTTCAAGCAGTGCTTTTTGTTTACAAGAAACAAAAACACAGCTCCCTTTGTTTTGGGACAAGTACAAGTAGATGATGTGTGGTTTCTCACCAGCTTAAGCTGTTGGGACACAATCTTCTCTTCCAAAGACTCTAGCAATAGCAGCAGATGATCTTCTGTTAATTCTGGAGAATTAAAACAGATTTATAGCCCCAAACAAATTCCACAAAAAAAATACCCCTTCCCCTTCAAATAACAACAAGGAAAAAACAAACAACCCCCCACTAATTTGTTTTAGGCTCAATTGGCAAGATAATGGCTATCAATTGTCAACATGGAACCCCAGTTTGATCAAAAATTCGGTATTTTAACCTAATTTAATTGTGTAGTCTCGGCATGAACTGATTGACAGTGTTACTTAGGCCTTACCCTCCAGAGCATAAAGGGTGTAGTTAATTCCTTCTGTGAGGCCTAGGAGGAGAGGACTCGGAGACCCCTGTAAACTGAGCAGCAGGTCTTTTAAATCTGGGCTCTCCGTTTCCAGCTCACAGTTACCATTTTCATAAAGAACAGCGTCCATCTGGGAGGGCAGAATCAGAGAAAGACTCAGAATTTCAGAGGAGGCTGCTGGTAGCACTTGCAGTGTAACTACAGAAACGATGTAGAAACAGTCCTGGAATAGGTGCTTCCCGTCCCCGAGCTATTTTTGAGGCTCTAGTTGAGGCTTTCATGAAGCATGAGTTTCATGCATTAAATTCAGCATATTCAGATATTTAATTTATTTGTTGATATCTTCAGATAAAGAATTCTGACTATTTAAAAAAAAAAATCTGTAAAGGCTGAGAAGAGAGGGCTTGTTTCCCCAGACCACTCTGTCCTGAGCACCTTCTGTCTCCCTTTGTGTAGTGACCACATGAACATGCTGAGGAGTAGTTTGGGTTGGTAGTCAGGGCATAGGAGATGACTCCTGGGGCAGAACTATGAGAGTGGAGGTGTTTGTAGCTGTAAATTGTGGCAGTGGGAACAACTCTGCTTACTTTCTGGCTTAGCTCTTGAAAGAGGTTTCTGTTTCTCATCACAGCTTTGAAGGAGTTTAAAAATATATTTTGCAGATGCACAGATAACTTGGTGAAAATCTGATATTTTGCATTAACTTCCTTTTCTAGTGCTCCTAATCTTCTGGATAAAAAACCTGGAAAACAGAAAAAAAGTTTTAATATATCAGTTTTAAATTAGGGAAGACTACAGTAGATCCACTGGCATCCCTAAAGTTACATTTTGAAACATTTAGACTAATATTTTTCAAAGTAAGTAATAGGTAGCTTGAATATACTTCCTTAAGGACAGTGGTGGTGGCTTAGGCGATGGGCAGTAGCCCCAGTAACCACATTGCTTTTGATGGTGTGGATTTATTCTGAGAAGTTTCTGCTTAGCTGAATGGGATAAAAGTAATACAAGTAATACTATTAAGAGACATTGCTTGCCATCAGATACAAATGTTTGTTCATCATCTTCTGGGAAATGGTAAATATCTGCAAGAGAATAAGAAGGGAATTGTTAACTGGGAAAACAAAATTGGATAAGTTTTTTTTTTTCTTTTTTCTCCTTAAGTTAGGACCCCATTAGGACCCCAGTTAAGAAGTTTCCTGTGTTCTCTGTAGGTCAGATGGGGATATTGTTTCCACTGTTCTCCAGTGCATCCGCTTTTTGCACTTCCTCTATAAGAAAAGGACCTTTGTCCTCTACACAGTCTTTCAACAGGAACTGCCTTTGGAATTTACAAAATTTAAAGTAGAGATTTCCTTTTAAGTTTGTTTCTTTAGAAAAAAGCACGGCTGCACCTCCTTCCTAAGTAGCTCTTTAGCTTACTTTTGATGTAGAAATGCTCATTTTCTTTCAAATGAGCTATGGCATGGAGGCATTAACCTGAATGATGTTTTAGGAAATGTTTTTGCTGCCTGCAGTGGAAGGGTTGAAAGTTACTTACCCCATGATCCGTCTCCGATGAGCAGCTGTGTCGTCCTGAACGCTATGGTGCAGCCTTTGGGTATAGTTACGCTTTGTCTGAAGCCTCTGATGCCCTGATCAATAACAACCAAAAAGCATTACTAGGCTTGAAATGGCGCACTGATATTCTCAGAGGTCTGGCTGCTGAAGATAAAGACAAATCAAACCTCTGTGCTGAACTTGGCGTAAAGCTGGACCATGAAGTTCCCTTCCATCTTGCTGGTTTCCTCAAATTTGGTCTCCTCTAAGGCTTGTATTGATTCAGAAACCACAAACAAATCCTGATGCTTTTTCTTTAACTGTTGAATGAAGGAATGTTTCATATTGATTTTTCTAAAGGAGGAAAAAAAAGATGCAGTATCTCTACTAAGTGTCTGTTGCTTTTATCTGGGAGTTACACCAAAAATACCTGCAGCCTGTATAGACACAGAAGCCTTATGCTTGTGCCCTTTCTCCTGCTGTGTCAGTGTACATACATGTCATAATATGTAAGAGACTTTTCTTAGAGGGAGGGGAAAAAAGGTGAACTGCAATTTCTGCTCTTCCCAGTGCACTTCCCTTCTGCATCTGCCAGGGACAGCAGGCAGGACTGCTGGAGGAGGCTGTGTTCTGGCATGCCACATAGTGTGTCCCAATTTGTGTGTTCCTTTCTAGGTATAAAATACAAGAAGAAATGGCTTGACTGGCGTTGAGGTGTTTCTATTTTCTTAAGAACGAAGAAATCCTAATCGAAACGTGTGTAAGGAGCTTTTACCACCTCTTTCCAGTCCTTCCGAAGTATGCATAGCTAGAGGAAATGCAGGGTCTCTGGCTTTATTCTTTGATTTTGGCAACCGAAAACAATTTGTGTGATTTGGCATAATGCAAGAGAGGGTGACTAAGTGTGTGTTCTCTGTTCATGCCTTCCTTACCTTTCTGCTTTTAGTGACTCAAATTTTGCTACTGGTATGTGTTTCTTTTCAAGCTTGATGGACCTGTGCTTGGACCAACAGGTAGATCCATATACTTCTGTGCTTGCAGAGTTAATGGGAATTTGAAGCTTGCCTTCAACTTTGCCATCAACGTCGTGTGCGAGTGTAACTTGGCTTGAATCTTGAACATCCTTAGCAGGGTTCAGGAGGTCTGAAATAATTTGATGTATTTGCTTAAACGTAATTACACAGACTCGGAACTCATACACACAAGAAAGATGGCAGCCACTGAGTGAAAACAAAGTGATCTAAATGTTTGACTTATGGAAATGGTGAATTTAAGAATGATGAATCTGGGTATTACCTGCACTTGTTTTGTCGTCTTCAGGTAGCAGCAGATCATAGAGGTTATACTCTGTTCTTCTGTAGCCAGGATTTGGGTGAAATGTGGTTTTTCCTTTTCTTCTAACTAGGCAGAATGGTCTGAAATGTTCTTCATCTAGGATACTAGAAACTGGGATCAGTTCTCCTTTTGGATCCATCTGCTTTGCTATGGATTTGGTAACTTTTTTGAACATACTGCGGAAGCTTGATTAAAAACTTTGAACTAGAAGGTAGTGTACTCTTGCCTTGGGAAAGGTAAAGACAAATTAAGATTACATGAAATACTTCTTCTGCAACCTCTTATTTGTATCTGGCACTTCTAGTTATTAAGCAGATTTAAAAACAAAAAACAAAAAAACATTAGTCCACATGTGTACTAGGGCATATTAATGCAACATTATTTACAGGGAAGTTCTTGGTAAACTAGGAATAGGAGTCACAGCTTACAAATTAAGCTTGTTGAGGCTTATCACATTCTGCCTTTTAATTTCCAGTCTTCTTGTAGCCTGGGAACTCGGTATGTGAGAGTACTGCTCTTTAGCACTGGAATCTGCTACTGCACTTTCAATTAGGATGTGTTATTTCTTTCATATACTAGCACACACTAGAATAAGGTTGACTACTAGAACTAGACATGGTTACTTAGATTAGTAATCAGTTGCTGTTGTTCTGAATGTTTTAATCTCTAAGAACTAATACGTTGACCGCATTTAACATTAAAAAAAAAAAAAATGTGCAATTTCCTGCCACACTGAACTAACAGTTGGAGAAAGATGATAGTTAGTTCCTCTGCCAGTACTACTTCTGCATTTTACCCCCTTACATTTTGAGGCCTGACAGATAAGTGATTTATAGGGAAATGACAGTGCTAAAGCATTAGAAAAATGATTTTGTTGAAATCTGACCGTGAGAAAGTGAAAGTGCTGAGAGGGCAGTAATGATTTCCAGGAAAAGGTAGGACAGCTTGCGCTATGGCAAAACGTTCCCCGGCATTTTGGGTACGTTTCAGCTGTAGTTGCAAACTCCCCCTGTCCCTGAAAGTATGTGTTCCAGCATGGCTACTTGCTTGTGCTCTAGTTCTCTGCCTTTATCTCCCCTTGAGAAAGTTGGATGTTAGGCAGAAAGGCAGGCGCTGTCAGACTGCCCGGCTTCAGCCTGTTGGTACTTTCAGTTTCATTTCTTAGCTATCTAGCAATATTTGTACGGCATGATGAAGAAAATCCTTGATTCATGAATTAAGGAGAAAAATGTGCAGGCTTTTTCCCCTCATTTGTGCTCTATCAAATTTTGTTAGAGAAAGGAAGAGAAGCAGATCCCTGGTTCATATTAGTGATTTCATCACGGCAGGCAGAATTGTCCCTCCCTTTTTCTTTCTTAAATGTCCCTCGGTGGTCTGAAGAAGAGTTGGATTCTTTCAAATTTGTAAAGACTGACACATCACAGAGGATGGAATTTTGTACGAGATGAGGGCAGGAGGGAAGGAATAGTCCTACTCTCTCCTGTTTAACGTGGCATCATTTTAGTGGTGTGCAGAGGACTTTCTCTTGGCAGATTTCAAAAAAGATAAAACTAAGAAACTACTTTTAAGTTTGCTCTACCCCTCTCCCATACGGAAAGCTCTTAAAAATCTACTTGCCTCTTTATGGTGTGAGGTGACTTCTCGCCTCTTCCTTCAGCGCAGATGTTCATGTGATCTCATGTGCTGTGTACTTAGCGTTGCCTCTTTAAAGCGGAGGGGTGGGGAAATATGGGAAGTATTTCAGATGTCCGGAAATATGTGCTATATTGGGGCAACTGGGCACTTGCATAATTCTTTCTCCCAAGAGTTCTGTCTTCAGTGTACTTTTCTGTTGTGAACTGTTACAGTGGATGTGGATAATCTTAAACTGTGCTATGGATTCATTCCTCTTACATTTTAAGGTTAATGTCATTTCTAGCCTATTTTTGAGTTGTATTGCACTCTTTATCTATTGAAATGAGGAGTAATGTGTTCTGGTTTTGGAGCATTTCACCAAAGCTGTCAGAGAGAAACAGCTAGGTGTGTTGTAAACGAGAGCAATGATGTTATTTTACTGAGAGCACTTTCATGAACTAGCTGCCTTATGTTCATAGTTGCATTTACATCTCTGGACAGTGTATGTGTGTTAGAGATATGAAAGCTGTCATAAACTACTTCTTGGGATTTTCTGTAAGATTTTAGATGATTTCTACAGTTTTTTTAATGTCAGGCATGCGAGGGGAAGAGCACTGAGGACAAGGCACTTGGCGTGTCTCTTTTGTACTCGCTGTGTGTCCAGCTGAGCAGTGATGCACATTTGCACCCACCGTGCTCCACTCCAGGAGGCTGCAGCCTTTCTGCTGTACTGCACTCTTTAAGCTTGTTTAACAGCAAAACCTGGCCATACAAAATGCAGGGAAGCAAACACAAGTTTTTACATGAATACTTACTTTATTAGTTTCTCTTAGAATACTGTACAAAGGAGTAATAAAAATATTCACACTTTATTTTAGAAAGTTCTCTAGATGAGATTTTTTGTATACACAGCAAAAAGAAGGGCTACTGGAAAAAAACCCTAAAACTATGTACAATGTGAGAATGTTCCATAAAAAACTAATTTAGCTTGTTTAAATTGACCCAAAGAAGATGCATATACACACCACTCACATGCTTAAAATGTATATTATTATGGGCAATGATAAAGCAATGTAGGTCACAACAGGAAGTATTAATGTGTTAACAATGGTAATCCAGCTGCTGTCCCTTTTTTAAGGGCCAGTACCATACTTTTTTTATTATTATTTTTTATTTTTTTAAATAAAATTGTGGAACTAAGTAGCCCTGGATCTCAGGGTACTTCTTTTTTAAGGGCTTTCTCCTGCAAAGGATTGAGCTCTATGACATCCTGTTAGGTATATTAAATTAATTGTAAGACAAAATCTCTAATCTGGAAACATCAAGCTGGTAGTATTGATTGTTTTGTGGCTTTTCCTGGTACACTGATTTCCGTACTGTGCAAATACATGGTCTTGACAATGGCTTAGAGCAGTTTTTGCCCACAACAAGATCAGGCAAAGGGATGGCTTTTGCCAGCACCTGTGAACGCATCTAACGATGCTTCTCAAAACCTTTTCCCTTCTCCATCCACAGCAAAACAAAAATGCTATGGGTTTTTTTTAGGTACATACTTGTCCATTCTTTGTTCTCGGTCCCTTAATGGAGTCTACCTTTAATTCTCCAGCTGCAGTTCATTCTGGTCACTATGCAGGCAGCTAGTACAAGGCTCAGAGGGAAATATCCTGTATGTTGTGATCAATATCCCATTCAAAATCAGTAACAATCATCTGTCTCCTTCCTTGCAGGTACTTGGAGAAAAACTTCTTGTCTAAGAGAACTAATGGACAGTCTTTTTCAGGTAGGTTGTTTTCTATTTCTTATTAATTTTCATACCTACTCTGCAGATGACATCTTGATATCAAATCAATAATTGCTGAAGTAACTACAAATCTTATCTAGATGCTTAACATACTGTTTAATTAACATGAAATGTATTTTTCTTTTTTTTTTTCATTTTCCCATATTTTTGCTGTTTTCATTTATATTTCATTTGATAGGATTAAGTGCATGAGTCCAAGTTAACTTCAAGATATTCCCTGGCCAAAATGCTATGCCTATGTTGTGAAGAATCTAGCTTGCCACGTAACCCCAAATACATGTGTGTAATGGCTATTTTAATTCATTTCAGTATGAACAAAGTAAATCGGAAAAGTTTGCTATTAAAATTAAGGCTTTGTCTAATGATATTTTTAGGCTTTAAAAATTGCTCTTTTGAGAAGCTTGTAATTCCATTCTATTCTATATTATTTAGCAATTAATCTTTAATTCAACAAGATGGAATCAAATTCTGTAGTGTCAGTTAATAGTAAAATATGTTCAGATCCTCAGCTGCTTTAACACCAAGGTGTTCAATGAAGCCACAACGACGTATTTCATTACAAACATCTGACCTTGAACTTCAGTTTGTATTTCTGTTAAAAACGTCAAAATAGCCCTGATTTTGTTATGTGCATAGACTTGCAGAAATAGTCAATACTTGTATCTATTGGGATGATTTTTTTTAAAAGCAGAAGCATCGTTGGTAAATTAACTGTCTTTGCAGGTAAGTTGATGTTTTTTGCCCCTCACATTCTGCCTAAATAACTAAATTGTGCTCTTCCTCCCCAGAGGAGATTTGCCAATAGCGTGCACGTTCCACATGCTGTCAGACATTCGGATTTGCTGAGCACCATGCAGTCCACACCACAGATATTGGCTTATCCATCCTGTTAAGAACAGGCTCTACAAATGTGAAGGTAGCAGGCCTTCTATAGGCATTCAAGACATTAAAATGAATAAGAAATCAACAGTATCAAAGATACTCAGCTGATTGAAGAACTAGCTCTAATTTGAAAACAATATTTTATTTCAAAAGTCATTGTCTAGTAGCTTAAAGAGTATATTAGCTTTAGGGTATATAGTACCTTAACTAAAGCAGCAACCTCTATGTCATGGTGGTTAAAAGGTTTAAAACAAACAAACAAAATAACAAATAAATTAGACATCTGTCAAACTCCCTCACTGGAGAATAGCACTTAAGCATCAAGCCAGACTCTCTTTTTTTGTCTGTCTTCTCAAGAGCTTCCTTTTGACTTAAGATTATTTCCATTTCAAACATATTAGATAATGTGTCTCTGGGCATTACAACAGCCCTCTGAGAAATATTGAATGTTTTGTTTTTCCCTTTCTCTGCAGCAGTCTGATAGTAAATCTGAGACAGAGAAGTAGAACAGCTTGCCCAAAACTAGGCATGGAATATTATTAGACCTTATATGCAAACTTGAAGTTCTTCTATCTCTGTCTATATTGAGACCATGAAGAGAACTCATCAATATCCACTCTTGCCCGCTGACCTCTGAGGCTATACTTGGCTAATGCAGGAACAAAATACCTTATTTAAAATGTTTATATTGTTGTCAAAATCGAGATGTACAAGTACTAAGACAACAAAACTACTGGCTTTTGGGGGAAGCATGAGGAAAAACACATTTCAACCATTACATAACCTAAAATAAAAACCTACTGCTTTGGAAACAGTAGAAAGATCTCTCAACCAGGAGATCTAAACCTGCAAACCCATTTTATTTAGGTAGACAATTTGATGGGGGTGGAAAAAGCTCAGCACTCTATCTATCCTAAATCATCAGTTATCTTCATTGACCCACTGCATCCTTCTGGGGCTCCATTCGGTAACTGGCTGCTGCTGCTGCTTAGTGCAGCTGTCCTACAGCTCCTCACCCTTTTGGAGGCCACTCGAGGGCCAGGGGACACTGCTGCAGTATTTGGGCCAGACGTTGTGCCTTGAGGTAAGGGACAGGCTTCCAGGCGAGTCAGATATCAGACACTTCCTGGTGTGAAGTGAGACACTGAATTAAGTCCGCAGCTAACCAGAGAACGGGCTGTGTCAGTGACACGTACCCAGACCTGGGTGATCAGGTTGCTGCCTGGAGGAGAAAAATTCCACTCACAACCGTTAAGTGCCTGTATCCAGCAGCCGTCGGCCTCTCGGCTCAGCTCTCAGTCTTCAGTTTGCTGCATCCTCATTTGATCTCCCTGTAACAAGTAGCTCGGTGACACTTCCAGTCAATCATTAAAATAACCTGCTTTCTGCCCCTTAATCCAAAGGCTCTTTGAGCACTACCTGAGTGCTCAGGGTGTGCTTTAAAATGGGTTCTTTGGGGTGGGGAGCAAAGTTACTCAAATTATGCTGTGAGTTGAAAATAACTAGCATGATTTAGGAACAGACAGGGACTTTATCCCCGGAACCATATGAATGGTACCATAGAAAACCGAAAGCTCTGACAAACTGTAGGTCATTCTTTCCTGTATTCTTCTCAGTAAAATCCTTTCTCAGTGGGACAAAGGATTGAAAAATAAAAATCTGTCACACTCTTCTTCCTCACTCCCTACCCCAATATGAAACCTATATCCTAAAACGATCAAGTTTTGGGAAAGTCTGGCTGTATCCCTTTGGATTTTCCCATGTATCATTTAAAGCACCTAGCTTTAGAAAGGGAAATACATTTTAAAGTGCATTTACCACAGCAATAGTACCAGCACTAGAAGCTTTTTCCCTCATCCCTGCACTTTTCATTCTATGCCTGGGACAGATGAAAACCTCCCCAGAATTCGTCCTCTTTGTACCTTGAAGTCTCAGTGTATCTGCATCTACTTAATGACACTGGATCAGAGAAATCCAGCATCACATATCCTGCTCTGCACTAAACTCTACTCTGGAGCTTGTTTAGATTTATTGGGCATGAGGATCCAGCATGCGGTATACGTCTATTGGATGCTGCATTTAAACGGCCGCCGTGAAACTATATCCCAGTGTGCATGAGGGTGAGGAGAAAGACTAAGGAGACAGAATTTCCCTCCTCTCCCCTGCTCCTCTTCAATTCGCTCCATCCAAGCAGTTCAGTACTTGTTGATCCCAAAGATCCGGACTCCGTGCAACTGAGGCAGTTTGGGGATCAGGACGCTCATAAGGGAGATGGTGTTGATTATGAAGTGTATCCGGTCGTACTTTGTGTAAAAGCTGGTTAGAAAATACCTGGAAAGGAGGGGACAAAAAGAGTAAGCTGAATTAAACACCCATGGTTTCAGTCTTCCTCACTGCTCCCTGCTTGCTTAAGCCTGTATCTGGCCTCTTTTTGGACAAAGCATGTGGTTTTGTTCTGTTCCTGTTCTGTGGCTATTATTATGGGATCTTAGTCCAGAGCAGGCTCTTAAATATTAACATGGTCTATAAGAACAAGTTCCCTGCTAGCCCAGCAGTGCCCAGGATAATGGCCCTTAGTCTATATGGGTCTATCCAAAGTACTCAAGGAGCATTAACTCCGGTTGCAGGGGACCCCAAAGGAAGCTGGAGGCTGTTCTTTCAGCAGTTAACCTGAGAGTAGCCAAGGTGTAAGCAGCACTGGTGTAAGTGTGTTATTCTACAGCCTGCTGCTAAATATGTCTGTAGATGTATTGCTGGGCAAGCAGAGCTGGAGAAGGGAACACAAAAGCAGCGCCTTGGAGGATGGGGGAGCGTTTGGTTTCCCTGGGGCGGCGCTGGGTTGGGCGGCGTGTGCTACTCACAGTACGATGGGCATGATGGTAAGGAACTTGCGCGACGCCGTGAACTGCACCCCGTAGTCCATCTGCTCCCAGTGCGTGAGCAGCCGAGCCTTCCCCTGGTCGGGCGTCTCGAACGGCGTGCCCTTCACCGTGTGCAGGAAGATGTACATGCTCTGCAGCAAACGAGAGGGGCCTGGAGCGCGCGGCGCTAGCGAGGGCGCCGCGCTGCCAGAGGGACCTCGCAGCCCTTTGCTGCAGTGGGCGTCAGCACCGCTGCAGCTAACGCAGCCGTAAGAGCTAACGAAGCTGCAAGAGCAAAACTGCTGGCTGGGGCTACCTCGGATGTGGCAGCTCCTGGGCGTAAGCAAGGAAAGTGGTTGCAACATTGCAGCATGGGGATCTCTGGGATCAGGGTGTCGGCACAGACTTGTTCCGTGTGGCAGCAATGCCAAATGCTTCCAAGGGTGCTGGTAAACCTGCGAGCAGCAAGGGCCCCTTCCTGCTCTCATTACCAGGTAACTTCTTGAAGCGGAGCAGGAGTTAGAGACCAGCAGCAAGTGTCTGCTAAGTTGGGCATGTCTTTTTAAAGGGAGCTACTGGTCGTCTTTCAAACTCCTTGCTTGTCCCAGGACAGGGCGCAGAGGAGAGCAGTGGAAGGGATGATCTGGATGAAAAACAGGCAGCATTTGTGCTGAGCTCCCTGCCCCAGCAGCTCCAGTTACTTTCTTTTATTTTGCTAGAGCCACGGATAACATAAGCATGAGGGTGCCCATTAAGAGGGGGTATTTCTGACTCCTGAAGAGTCCCAGCCTGAGATGCAGCCAGAGGGGTGGAGGTTGAGTAAGTCACCTCACGGCTCTGGAAATGCAGATACAGGAACTGTTTCAAGAGGAATCTTACTAGAGCAGCCGGTGCTGAGAACCCCCACTCTGCGTGCCCCAGGAAATGCAGCTCTTACCATGTTGTGAATTATGTTAGTAAGAGTCCAGACCACAGGAACGCTGAAGAAGGGGATACTCAGGAGCACAACGTGCAGCAGGCCAATTCCAAGGACGTAGGACAACCAGATGCCCCGGCTGTTCATGACACGGGTGTTGGGGTTCACCTCACTGTGCGCTGTTCCCACATTCATGTTGGCTTTTATGTTAATTGGGCACCCCTGAAACTAAATGAGAGCCAGGTTAGTACTCGGATTTTGATAATTCTCTACATTACTCAGTTAAGAGCAGCTTGGGTGGAGCTCCCTGTTGCTGTCAAGCAAACCTGACTTCTGTTGCAGTTGCTATAAAAATCACAAGTCAGCTCACTTCTTGGCAACTCATTATTTCCATTTGTAGAGCTGACATTTCTGAGAGGAAGCTAAATCCAGAACAGCTGAAAATTGGCAATATTGTGTGGGAAGCTTGTCTGTGAGAGGAGCTCTGTGTGATGTGCTGAAATGTCGTCTTGGAACCAAGGTGTCAAGGTTCAATCCCATGATTGCTGGACAAGGCTCAGACAAATACTTTCCAAGTCATGGTGACAGTGTTAATGACAGAAGCACTTACAGATGAAGCTTCTTTATGGTTTATGGTTGTTTATGGGCTTGGCATACCTCAAACTCGCCAGTCTTTGCAGAACAAAGGCACGACGGCTCTATAATGACAGATCTCTCAATTGCTTTCACTGATTTATAAGGGTTCTGCATAGCTCTAGGGCCTTGCTGCTCTCGCCATCCAGTTTACATGTTCTGCCTTCCAATTTAGGACTTAACTGTAGCAAGAAGTTCTGCATGGGGAAGGAGGGAGGTTCTTCAGCAACAGAAAATAAGCTGAAGATAACAGGGAAGACTGTAGCAAGAGCTGCAAAGGAGCCCATTGCTGTCCTACCTGGAAGGAACAGAGGCTGCATAGAAGGGCACTGAGATGTTTTTCCAAACAATCCCAGGAAGAGGGAGCAGGTCAGTGTTGTCCTTTTGGACAGCAGCAGCGGGGCCCTGGGACTGTGCACGGTGCAGCCAGCACAGTGGGATTTTGTGCAGCTGCCTCAGTGACCAGCAGCAGGAATCTGTCACACCTCAGCATCCCTGGAAAAACAGGGTGTGTCTGGTTTAGCTGTCCTCAGGGATTACAAGAAATAGCAGAATGGGGAAACAACTGCAAAGTGGAATACTTTGGCATGGGGAAAGCCTTGCATAAACACCCCTTTGTCCCTGTCCCAAGGAAGAGCAGCACTCATGGCTAATACACTTTTCTCCTTCTTGTACAGAGGAGCAGCAAGGCAAGGGCTCCCCTCTGATGTCCAGCCTTGCACTTTGCTGCCTTGGTTCCCACAGCTGGAGGAGGGAGCTGCTGTTCTGCAGCTCTGCCAGTCCCTGGAGACGAGGCCCAGCCAGATTTAACATTACGCTCTGTGTGTCCCTGCCAGCTGCTCCCCGTTTCCTTATGGAGTGTTGGCTCTGGCTTGTTTCACAAGCTGCTGCTGTTTCCTGTCCCTTTCAGGGTTAGTACTGAAGAAAATGCTGCTCCTGCTGCTCCCGGCTGCCTGCTGTAGCTTCCAGGCCGCTCTGGGCCGCACGTGCGGCTGTTCTTCGGTGGTGCAGGCAGCTCAGGAGAGGCAGGGCTGCAGGAGGAGCACAGCAGGTGCTCACGTGCCTCAGCTGCTCAGGAATTGGGTAGTTTCTCCCTGGACAAGGTTTTTGTTTCACTACCAGCATGTAGGCTGCAGGTCTGCGCATTGCTGAGCTTCTTTTTGCTTGTCTCCTGCATCAAAGGATATTGATGGAGATTGCAGGAAAGTTTGAGGCCTGGTCTGAAAGCAGGACCTGGAGCCAGAGAGTTCAGCGTTCATGTCCTACCTGGGAGGCTCAGTCCCATCTCTTCTGTGGAGCAATTCCTGAGGTTTGCAAAAGGAAATTGAGGGCTTGCAGTGAAGTGCAACAGGAGGGGAAGATGTCATGGTGGGGAGTGGGGAGTAACCAGCAAGCGCCAGTGTGGAATGTATAAACAGGAGTTGTGTTTGCCAGACATAGGAAATAATTCTGCTCGGTCCCGTTAGCGCCTCGGCTAGAGGACAGCCCAGCTCCAGGAGCAGCTGGAGGGAATCCAGGGGAGAGCAGTGCGAGTGAAAAGAGGTGTAGGAAAAACATGACCTGCAAGGCCAGCTCGAAGGAAACGAGCTTGTTTAGTCTAGAGAGCACTCAGACACCCGGACTGGATTTCAAATCCTGAAAAGATAGCTGCAAAGGGAAGGTGCAGGCTGTGCTGGAGTTAACTGCACGATGGAGGCTCAGAGCCGCTTTGTAAAGCACAAAGACAGTGTAATAGTGGAGCGGGCTGCCCCGGAAGGGTCCATCTGCTTTAGTGGCTATCTGAAATTTGAAATGAAGTTTCATAAAAAATGCAAAAATATACAGAAATTTCTCCTTCGCTGCAGGGCTTGACTGGGTGATCTCTTAAGATCCTTTCTGGCTCCTCGTCTTCTTTTGAAATGACACTGTTACCCAAAGACTGTGGAAGTCAACAAACCTGCAGCGTGGGTGCTTAGTAAGAGAGTGGAATTCTTCTCCCAGGCCTTGGTTTCCTTCGTACAAAGAAGGATTAGACGGATGAAACTCTGGCACATAGAGCATAAGATGCTAATTAGTACTTGCAAGAAGCTTTAGAAGATTTCAGGCACGAGGCCACGAGGATAATTTTGCCTCTAATTCTGCCCTCCCTCTCCTTATAACTATTTCTCTGTGACCCTTCTCCGTTTCCACATCGATACTTGCAGCCCTTGCGCGAGCTCTTTGCTCCCGCTTCAGCTGGCGTGTGGGGCCTGTGCCCTATTGCAAAAGCCTTGCCGAGACTGAGCTCCTGCGGCTTGCGGCCCTACCTATGCCAGAGCTCCTGCCATTTGCTTTCTAATTTCACACTGGGGATTTGTTCACCTGCAGGAAAGACGAGGCAAAGCACAAAAGCGGGAGCAACTCCAGCTCCAGATGGCCGCAAGCTCAGCTTCCCCGGTCCAGCTCTCTGGGACGGAAAAGCTTCGATGTTTCATCAGAGCCAGTGTGAAGGTCAGGACTGCGCTGACGTGGGGCAATGTTTGTCCAAAGAGGGGAAAAGTCCTCACTGTGCTCGGATCCGAGCACGACGGTGTGGAGGGGAGCCGCATCCTTCCTCGGCATGCTCAGTGTGCAGCCTGCACCGCTGCGTGGCTCACTGCTACTTTGGGGGAAAGGACTCCAGTTTGGGGACTTGGAGACCTCATGTGGCACCACCACCTCCGGGGACGGAGGGGAAAAAGGCCAAGTTGGCCACTCATCGTCTCCCCAAGCAGCTGCTGGTGAATGCGCAGCCTCCGCCGGTCTCTGACCCCCATGGCCCATCCCCTTCCACCTTCTCTTGCTCCTGGGGATGTGTGGCCACCACGTGCTCGTGTCCCCTGGCCACACGACCTGGTAAACCCTTCCTGGGTGCCGCAATGGGGCCTCAGGGTACGGGCTGAGCGGGTGGCCCCTACAGCTCTTTGGAGGCAGGAGCCTCTGCTGCGGGGGCAGCGGGGCCGGCAGTGCTGCTGGGGGCTGCTCGCACAGCTGGGATCCGTCTCGGGGCAGCAGCAGCGCTCGCCCTTTCCCAAATAAATATCTGAGACCCTGCTGTGCAAGGCGTTTGGAGGGTGGCGAATGCCAAAGATTGCAGGGAATGCTGCTGTGATTAATGGGAGCCAGGGGGTGATGGGATGTGTTGGATGAACGCAGCATTCCTCTGCATCCCAATTCCCCCTGCAGACACCCACCGACTTGGGCGGCCTCAGCATGGGGGCTGCTGGTTGTCGCCTTGGGGAGCCCGGCTGGACACCGTGGGAGCCCCCGGGCCAGAAACGCGGCAGGTCCGCAGGACGGGGGCTCCGGGGGGCACGAGCGGCCCGCGGCACCAGAGCCGGCGTCCCTGCCTCCCTCCCGGCCTTGCCGCCGGGAAGGGAAGGGAAG
>VZSG01001442.1:35689-47010 GCA_013398315.1 Nothoprocta pentlandii | reverse complement strand
GGGAGGAAGGCGGGGGTCCCCGCAGCCCACGGCTGCCCCTGGGAAGCCCCGGGGCTTCCCTCAGCCGGGTTGCTGCGGGGAAACCCCGGGCATCTCCGGGGCGGCGGCTCCACGGCGGGCGGCCCTGGCGGCTCCCGACCAGGCTGGCATCGCTCAGAGCCGGCACCTCCGCGAGTGCCTGGCGGGGTCCCTGGAGCCGCGGGGCGGTCGGGGTGTCCATGTCACCCCCGGGACATCCTCCACCTCGGGCCACACTCGGCTGGTGCCCCTGCAGCAGGGCCCGAGCGGGGGCCCGGAGCTGCAGGGACACGTGGCCGGGTCCCCCCGCGACGTGACGCCGCCTCCGTGACCTTGGCGCGCTGCGAGGTGCTGCGGCGAGCAGGGAGTGCAGGATCCCAGCCCAACTCCCGCCCGCTCCTGGCCGGGGCACCTGCACCTGCGGGAGCAGGACGGGCACCAGCACTGGCACTGGACGGGCCCCTTCGCTGGGAGTCCCTTGTGCCCTCGGGGTCCCCTTCATGCTCCAGGCGCCGGATGCCCGGGAAAGGCTCCACATCCCAGCACTGCAGGGCTAGGATGGTCCACTTGCAGTAGCAACGGCTGGGAAAGGCGGGGGACAAGATCTGCGCCGCGGCCCTTATCTGCCACCGCCGCCCTGGGAACTTGTGCACAGCCGAAGCAAATTTCCTCTCCTTGTTTTTGTTTCTTTCCCGGTGACGTTTTTCCCCTCCGGAATAAAGGGCTGGATGAAGGCAGTGGCCAGGCAGTGCGGGCAGCTGGGGCCACGGCAGGGCCTGCCCAGCCGGCAGAGCCTGGTGCCCACGGGGCGGGAAGGGCTAGTTTACGTGGAGCCAGCGAGTGGAGCTGTCCCGGGCAGCTGCTTGCTGCGAGGTGCCGTGGCGCTGCTGCTGGCTCCGGAGCGGCCTCCCAGTGAGCCTGGCGTTCGCCAGGGCCCTCTGCTCCCGCACGCTCACGCTCTGCCCTCGCTGTCCCGCCGCAGGGTGTGCCGAGCATGCGGACACGGCGCCATGGGCGAGCGGCTGCTCCCAGCGTGGCTGCTGCTGCCCAGCCTCCTGTTCGCGGCCTCCAGTGTGTGCACGGCCACCGCCTTCCCGCCCGGCTGCTACCCCGCCGAGGAGGGCGGCCTCAAGACGTTCCGCTGCAGCCACGCGCGCCTCACCGAGGTCCCTAAGGACATTCCCAACGACACCCACAAGCTCTACCTGGACTCCAACCGCATTCCCTTCCTGCCCCGTGATGCCTTCCGGGACCTCCCGCTCCTGCTGGAGCTCGACCTGTCGCACAACAGCATCGCGGGCATCGAGAGCGGCGCTTTCCGTGGCCTGGCCGACCACCTGCGCTCCCTGGACTTGTCTTCCAACAGGCTCGTGTCGCTCAGCAAGGAGGCTGTCGGCCACCTGAAGGCCAAGGTCAACCTCTCTGACAACCCCTGGCTCTGTGACTGCCGCCTGCAGGAGCTGATCCGCGCCGTGGCCCTGGCCGCCGGCTCGGCGGGTGGCATCGTGTGCGAGGCAGCCGCGCTCGAGGAGCACGTGGGCAAGGCCTTCCTGCAGGTCATCGCACACACGGACTTCTGCAACGCCTACAAGAGGACCACGGACATCGCCATGCTAGTCACCATGTTCGGCTGGTTCGCCATGGTGATCTCCTACCTGGTCTACTACGTGCGGCAGAACCAGGAGGACGCGCGGCGGCACCTCGAGTACCTCAAGTCGCTGCCCAGCAAGCAGCGGCGCTCGGAGGAGTCGTCCACCGTCAGCACGGTGGTGTGAGCGCCGGCGCGGGGCTGTGCCAACCGCTGCCGTGTGGAGCTGTCGGGAGGAGCATTGGAGCGGCCCTGGCTGGGAGAGCATCTGAGGGGGCCCAGCCTGCACAGACACACGTCGTTTTAACCGTTTTCTTTGTTTTGCAGAAGTCCCTCGGGGCATTAAGGAGATGGGTGCTGGAGGCCGCCCTGGCCGCGGTGCTGCGGCTCCGGGCTTAGTGAGCAGGAGCACTGCGGGATTGTGGCACGTGGGGGGAGTGGGCAGGAAAGTAGTGACACGTGGAACGGGGAAGGGATGCGTGCGGGAAGCACGGGGGGAAGCAGCCCCCGCCGCCGGGGGCGCCGACCATTCACTGTGCCCGGGCTGCTGGCAGCCGAGACCCAACTGCCTTAACCCTCAGAGCACCAACCAAAGCAGCCCTGGTACCGCCAGGCACCTGTGCAGTCCCCAGCGGGGCCAGGCGGCTGGGGGGCCCGTGGCGCCTCGCGCCCCTCCACAAGTGCCTGCTCTGCGGCCGCGGCCCTGGAGCTCCACGCCGCACAACCCACCAGCACCGGCCCTCACGCTGCCTCCAAGGGACCTTTTATGTTCTTTGTACAACAATAAAGGCGCCTTTTACTTGGGGTCCGCGTGGTGCTGGTGCGCGGGGACGCGGCACCCTGGGGTGCTGCACGTAAGGGGTGACTGAAGGACGTGGCCCCTGGATCTGCTCCAGGGCTGATGCTGCGGGAAAGGGGATCCGCTGTGGTAACCCGAGCAGCGCGGGCGCTGCCGGCGCCGTGCCGCTCGCTGCCCGCCTCGGGTCACCACGTGGCATCTCTCGCTGCCGTGGCACCCACGGAAGGGACCCGGAGCAGCGGGACGGGGAGGCAGCCCCGCTGCCTGGCCCCATTCCCGGCACAGCGGGCGAAACGTGCGGCCTAATGCGGTGCGACAGTAAGGCGTGTGTGGCGTTGACCCATCTGCTGCCCAGCCACGCACCTGGGCTCCGGAGCAGATGGTGGCCCCGCGAGCAGCTGGGGAGGCCTAGGGGCGTGCAGGGCCCGCAGCCACCCCGCTGCCACCCCCGGCCCCGCTGGTGCCACCCCATGGGCTGCAGCGCTGGCCCCCATGGTGCCCTGGGGACGGGAGCAGAGCCGGGCGCATGTGCGGGGCCTGGCTGGGCGCCCGCGCGGGCCAGTGCCGTGTGCGAGCTCTGCACGGCGGCGCCTTGCGGGGATGGCCAAGGAAATCCCTGCCCGCCGGCGCACGGAACCGGCTCCGTGGCCCCAGGCCCTGTCCTGGCCTCCCAAATTATTCGATTTGGAAGGGGGAAGGAAGGATGTTGAATTGTTTAATTTCCACAATTATAAAAATATTTATAAATAATTAGGACTGATGGCAGCAATTACCCTGTGATTAACACTGGGCTACACTTTATCAACAGTCCTTTGATTATGCAGGCTTATTTATTTATTTTCACTACAAAAAAAAAAGGGCAGGGAGGGGGAATCCATTTGCAGCAGCGTTGCTGCCAGTAATGAATCCCGCTCATTCGCTGCTTGCGGAGGACTCGTTAATCCCACAGTGAGTGGAGGCGGCTGCAAAACGCGGCCGCTGGAATTCCGCGCCCGGAGACGCAGCGCTGGGGAGAGCAGAGCGAAGGGCCTGGTGCCCTGCGTCGCTGCCGGCTGCTCCTCGCACCGCCGATGCGGGCACCTGCTCTTGTTTCCCCCACGGTTTTGTGTTTAAAGAAGAGATTGTGCCTATTAATAAGAGTATTAATAAGGAGGTCGGGGAGCTGTGGAGCCTCCTGGACTGGGGGAAGAGCCGCGCGTGGGGACGTCTCTGTCCGCCCGGGCTGTGGATGGGTTGAATCCCACCTCCCGGCCGGGATTTAGGGGCCAGGAAGCAGCTCTGCCTCTTTATGTATTTCAGTTTCAGTTCAGCAGAGCACTTGAAAACACGCTTAATTTTATATAAATGCTCGGGCCCATGGAGGACGGCGCTGCTGGGGCTGCTGTGTCCGAGCACTGGGCGTTTGGGGCCGGCTCCAGGCTCCGCAGAGGAAACGATCCCCTTTCCGCACGGAGCCTGGCCGTGTCCAAGAGCGCCCAGCAGCGGCAGCCCTAACACCCACCGTCCCAGCGCTGCCTCCTGGGGGTCCTGATCCCGCTCCGCAACGCTGGAAAGAGCAGCCAAGTGGCACCATTGGCTCCTGGCCTCCAAGAGCTTCTCCGTGGGGTGCTGGGAGTCCCAACCTGGAGTCCTTCGGAAATGCCCAATGTGTAACCCCAGGTCTCAGCCCCTCCTGGGAACAGGCTCAAGGGCAGGTGTGATGAGTTGCCTGGAGGCACCAATCACCCTCTTCCTCCTCCTCCTCCTCCTCCTCCTCCTCCTCCTCCTCCTCCTCGCAGAGCCCCATTACTTAAAGCCTGCTGGAAGTGCCTCTGTTTGCCAGTGTGTTGTGGGGAGCTGCTGTGTGCAGCTCTGCTGTCCTGGGGACCAGCATGACCCCTCCGGCTCAGCCGGAGCAGGATGATCCCACGTGGCGCCCAGGGCAGCCGCTTCCTGGCTGCAGCGGCTCCACGGTGAGTACTTGAACATGTGGCTGTGAAGTGTTTCTATTCTGGCGTGTTCCAGGCTGGGAAAATCCAGTGCTGCCAGTAAAACAATGGGCTGCCGTGTCCAGCTGGCTGCCGCACTGGGCCGTGCGGACGTGGATAGAGAAGTTTGTGCTGCTTGGGAGGATGAGGTGTCATAGGAGCAGGGAGCGGGCCTGTGGTTTAAGCTTCAAATTTGGCATTTGTGAGAACTTGCTGAGTAGAAGCTCAGGCTGGATAAAGAGCATTTGTGTGCCAGGAAGGTCAGGGCAGACCCGTTTCACAACAGGCTGTTTGTGCTGGGACAACATCGAAGCATTTAACCTATTTTTCAATTTCTTAAGACTCTTTGGGGAAAAAAAAATCAATGCATTAAATGCACCTGCAACCTTTTCTTTCTTGAGCGTTGACCGAGAAGAAATGAGAAGCAGATAAATGTCCATTTGTGATTTGGTAGCCATTACATTTAATATCTACTTACTATTCCTTTTTCCTTCCCGTCGAATTTGCGCATGTGGTTGTGTTCTGTGAGCTGTTCTCCTGTGAAATAGGCCAAGAAATGCACGGAGCAGTCGCAGGGTGCCCTTCTGTTTGATCTGCACAAGCCTGATCGGTGCTCAGAATGGCCAGTTGGCAGCTAAGATGATCAGCCTCCAGGCAGTTTAAATGCTCTTGTTACAGTGCATTTTATTCGTCAGTATTTAATAAGTAATGAATATGGAAAGCTCGGAGCGCGGTCTGTGCCCGTGCTGTCTCCTGCTGTGTTCCTGTCAGCTTAGATAAGTTAAACTGGGTAGAATTGGGTTGGTTTTTGGATGACTGTCCACTGAGGAAGAGCTAGATGCCAGTGATTTGATAGAGGTGATTTTGTTTGTTTGTTTGTTTGACTTGATAGTACATGGACTATTCCTTGTGGAAAGCCAGGGATGGCTCTGAGGGGGGAGTAGGTGCTGGTCTCTGTGCCCCCTGTGTGCCCACGCAGGGGCTGTGGGAGAGGACGAGGGTGCCTCGTGCACCTTCTAACGTGGCTAAGGCAAGAGAACTGCCTGCAGAGATCTGAAATCATCCGCTGTGCTCTGCGGAGAGCATCTCTGGTGTCTTGGTGCTTGGGCAGCGCCTTTCTCGATTTGTTACTGATCGAGCAGATTTGTTGGGAGCTTCAATCTCTGCTCGCACAGCCAGAGCCCCTGCAGAACGATGCCAGGAGCCGCCACCGCGCAGCCGTGGACGGGAGCAGACGGGGCAGCGTGGCCCCTCTCCTTCCTCCCTGTCGCTTCCCCAATGGAAGCAGCAGCCGAACGCGTCATGGAGGCCGCATCCGTCGCTCCTGCGGCCTTTGGGCCAGGCTTTGGTACCAAACCTGTCTCCCGGAGACCCCTTCGGGCTCTAAGGCTTTGCTTTCGCGCCCCTCCTGGGCCATCCTCATCCTCGGCAGAGCTCCCGCTGCTGGCGGCAGCTGGAGGGCTCTGGGCAGAGGTCCCGGCGCTTCGTCCAGGGGATCGTCCAGCTTTGCACAGCACAGGCTGCAACATTTCAGACAGGATTTGTTTTGTCAAAAATAGGCAAAAACAAAGGGAAGTGCAACTAATATTTTATTCTTAAGTTACGAAGATTAAATACTTCCAACTGGCAAGAGTAGCTTCTAGCAGATATATATTAATATATAATTTATGTCATTATGATCCGCAATTCACTACAACTATCTCTTATCATCCCCTGAGCTGTTTGTAACTCCTTAATATGAAGCTAGAGTGCACAGCTGGGGCTTGTTCGGTGTCACCACAGAGAACCAGGCATTTTTTTGCTAAAAACCACATGGCAAACATCATAATTTTCTTGATATCCTCTTCCTTGTGTTGATTTTGAACACTCTGTACCTGTTTTTATAATCTGAGAGGTTCCTGATTACCAAAACTGTAGGATTTTGAGTGATGGGCTCTGGCTATTGTTGAACAGTGAGTGCAGGTTTTCCCAATGGTAACTAGAAAGAAAAGGGACATGACGACAAGGCTTTCACAACTCCTCTTCACTTTCCAATTTTATTTTTCTAAGTTCGTTAGCAAGATTTTGCTCCATACTGTTTGATTTGAGTTCTTACACAAGTTCGGCAGGTCACTTCATTGTTAGGACTGTATGTTCCAGGGTCACAAACCACTGCAAACAAAGCACATTTACAGTATTTTTGTCAGCTTCCCGTTACCTCGGACAGGAACCACGACCATCGGACAAGGCTACGCAGCTACAGCTGTTCTGGACCTCTACTGAGGATGCTTTTCCCTCACTAACTCTGAATCTAGAACTAGGTCCTGTCAAGCACATCTGTGAAAATCACACACACACACACACTTTCAGGGCAGTATCATTACGATTTTTAGTTGCCCTTAATTGTCAATACTACTGCTGAGAAATTACCTCAAAAAGACATTTCACTGCTTTCACTTAATCTATTTTGAGGCACAGTTATGTTTCCTAATGCCCTAACAAAGGCTTCTGCAGTTTGAATGGCTTTCCAAAAGACAAATGGAAATACAGTTATGTGTGAAAGGGCTATTTAAAAGGTATTCCTTAGGGGGAGCTGTGCTCAGGGCCAGTATCCAAACTGTAAATTAATGGATCTTATATTTACCACAGCAACTAGCGCAGTCGTTGTGGGTGATATCGTTTTTCCCAAAGCCTGGTCGGCAGCTGTCAATGCGAGTAACTTCAAAGCTGTGATCCACATAGTGTATTGTAGGCAGAGCTTGAAAGTCATGCTTCAAAGCATATGTCTGTTTATTAAAAAACTCTTCAATACGGTCTCTTGCCTAGAATTTAGAAACATTAGAAGAAGAATAAAAAGATATTCTTAATCAAGGAAAAAAAAAGTACAATCTGGCTATCAGCAAGTACTTTATATATTTCTAACCTGCCACCTTAACTGGAGTCTTCCCTTGGCTTCAGAGGGCCTGGAATCAGACCTGCTATTGCAGTGTGGTGGCACATACACATTAAGAAGCTAGAGATTTGAAGATCAACCTCAGCAATTTTATTTTAAACTGTTATTCCATTTACCAAATCACAATGCAAATATCTAACTTATAGGATGTGGAGTACAATATACTAATACACTGATCTTATCAAAATCTTACTACTTTATGTAGTAAATATAAAATAAAGATTGTCTTTCTCCTATTCTTCAACAAAATTTTGCATCAACTTTTAAAAACAATTTTCCATCTTCAGTGAAATTACTAGAAATCCATAAACCATCATTTACAATGCTATTCATTCCAGAAAAATTTGGGCAAGCTGAATTATGAGTCAAATCTGTAGCTGCTAAAGTAGAAATTCATCTTTAATGTGCAGAGAAGACAAAGGAACTGCCACAACCTCTTGAACTCTCTTGTTTGTTTCATCTTCACAGTCATAAGGAAGGTGGTTGCAAACTTCTTCCCATCCTGGTGCAAAAGGGTTTACTGGGGGGGAGAAAAGAAGATGTTCATGTACGTACTTTGAAAAATACGTTACAATGAATGTATCTGTAACTCGTATCTTCAGGTTAACCCTGGAAAACACTGGCAGTCTCTTGGCGTGTGATGAGACTATAGACAGGAGAAAATGTGGCCAAAACACTCACGAACAGTTTCCTTTCCTCGGTGACACAGTCGCTTTAAATTAGGGCAGCCATCAGGGTTGTCTTAACCTGTCTTGTGCGGTGGAACAGCCTCCCTGCTATTACCATAAGGGAGCTGTGAAGCTTTTGCTTTTAATCTCTGCCCAATTTCCTAGAATCAAGTAAAACCACAGAGGTCAGGCTCATTAAAAATCCTGTCAACTTAGATAAGAAAGGGTTTTTTTCACTAAAATAAGGAAAAATGACTATGACCTTTTTCCTTTTGTGATTGCATTAGTGAAGAATCATGACACGTGCTTTCAATTACCTCCTTTCCACAATTCTTCTGAACTCTACACCTTAAAGTAACATGTTGTATTTCTTAACCTTAGGAACTATTACAAGCTCAACATATAAACTGCATTTTAGCTCCATCTGTGGGCTGCTAAGAAAAAATACAGGGAGACCAAAAAAGGGAAACAACTTTGGAAGATATATGTCACTAATATAACTTCAGATGCTTACACGATTCCTTAGTTGATTTTAAAAATGAACGGATTCGTCCTAAACTTATGTCCGTTACCTTGAAAAGTAATAAACAGCTCATGCAGGAGGCTCCGTTTTGGTATCTTGACTGAATGGCACTTATATGATGGCTCTATGACATGACATGCCAGATCGGAGAGTATATTATCCAGGATTCTCTTCAGTTCCTCAAAGAACTGGTTGTTAGCTACCAGCTTGCATTCCTTGGTAGTGAAGCGAACAGATATCTTGTACGTGTAGTCAGGTTCCCTGTATGCTTGAAAGAAGATTTGTGAATGAGTACAGCAACATAATCACACCATCTCTCACAGTATCTTATCTCTACTTTCTAAATATACTCTACATCCTAAATATAAGCCTTTATTTAGAAGTAAGCAAGTCCCGAGGCTCTGCTCCCAAGTATTAAGAAAATGACAAATACTGAAATACAGGAACTAACAAGACTATTTTAGAGTCTGTAAGTTTAGTTACTAAAATGTCCTGGAATTATGAAAAAAAAAAAAAAAATCCATGCGATTTTAGTTTGAGAGTGAATGTTTTGAAATGGCTAAAACAAAAAGAATCATTTTCTTTCTACTCATTTTTTTGTGATGTTTTTGGTGGGTAAGGAAGTCATATTCATAAACCACCATTTCTAATGGGCAGGACTCAAACACGGGGGTCGGAAGCTTGTGCTACACAGCGTGCTTCTGTGATGCCTCCTCTGAAAGGAGGCTGCTCAGACCTGAGATTCCTCTGCTAGTCTTGAGTATCACAGGAGTTATGTAGTTCACCTTGGTCTTGTAGAGGGTAGGAATTATCTCATTCTTCAGGTTGCCATGAGTTCTCTGCAGAACTGATCTTACCATAGACCATGAATTTGTACGCTTCAGACACCTCCGTCTCGTCCTGCGCATCGGTTTCAATGATCTTGTGAGAAAGAGTGCAAGTGTATGCCCCAGACATAGACTCCTTAAAACGCTTCACCATCAGCTTTCCTGTTTCTGTAAGATTCACATATGTTTGCCCTAGAACAGAAAGGGGAAATATTTGGGTTCTGATGCTCTACTTTAGAACATAAAGATGAGATCATTCTCTTGTATATAACAATATCCTGATTCATATTGGACTGAAACATAATTAATGAACTCTAGGACTTATTACAAGTTTCTTTTTATACTGAGCATTTGAAAATTTAGAGGGAGAAAGAAAACAGTCTCAATGTCAGAGCTTGAGGGGAAAAACTGACAAGGGACCGTGTGACTCTTGGGACCCACCAGTTGGGCTGATGTAGGATGGCATCAACAGAAACAAAGGAAAATACATGATCTCACACACACAAATCTATTTGGCCTTTTGTGGTTGACTCATTTTCCCTTGTAAATAGTTGAGAAACGGTTTCTGCTTTCTGTCTCAGCACATTTTCCTGGTTCCCAACCCCTCCCTCCACACGCTCAGGGCTGTTTCTATGTACGTGAGGTTTCTATAAAAACTTCCTATGGGTGACTGGAAAAAATGGCTAAGGTAGGAAGAGTGAAAACTAGTTGTACTCAGGACAAAGTAACTAACCTTGTAAGTTTTTTCCATCTGGACCAATCCACAGATAGGTGGGATCTATTATTTCTTCTTGAGAAAGGCCTAAATCCATACACACGAGGAATGGGCTATTTGTAAATACTTTAACATAGACACTCACTGAAATACAAGAGAATAAGGTAAAAGACCTGCCATGTCTATCTGGAGTTAAATTATCAAAATACTTGCTTCAAAGCTGCACTTAAGCTTATACTTTCTAAAGCCCCAACATGGAAAATGAAGCAGGATTATGTGGGTGTCTGGTCCGTCCTTGCTCTTATGGAACTGTCCGTGCTGTGGCTGGTGCTGACGGGTGGCAGAAGGACCCTCAGCTCAGGTCTTGAGAGCATCAACCAGCCTCGGAGCCTGCAGCTGCGCTGCTCCCTGGGGTACAAATGCTCCCAGGGCTTGAAGAAGCTCCACAGCAGGGATGTATTTCTAAAGCCATCGCCTCCATTACTCTATACGGTTACAATCATATTCTGGAGGCCTTAGCACCATATTTAGCTAAGTGAGGTTGCATTAAGAATTGCCATTAGGCGTAAATTGCCCCTTGCTGCTCTTCAATTTATTATTCTTGAAGGAGAGATTAACAATTTAGGATACAGTATTTCTAGCATGAGGTACTTAACATTGCTTCAGAAGCTCAGTTTGCTCACCTAAGTCTATTCATATAAATTTAACCATGAAATGTGATAGTAGGCTGGTTGTGGAGTGAAAAGGTCGTATGAACTCTGCTAACTGGTAGACAAAAATGGAATAAAATAAGGAAACTACATGTTTACCTGCTTTATCAGAGATGAGCTTTCTCTAGCTGATCACTTACATTCTTGTACATGATTATGGCTAAAAAGGGCCTGCTATAACAGATCCTGCATCATCTCCACATGTAGCATTATTTACACGATTATCCCTGTGCTTCCTAAACTTGTAAAATTAAATTTAAGGCATTTTTTTTTTAAAAAAAAGCAATTTTACCTTCTCGCTTGATGTTGCCATAAATATGATTCTTTTTAAATACGTCAGCAGAATACTCTTTCTCAGTTACAGCTCTCTCTGCAGAGAAAAGGGATCACAGAGTCAGAAAGAGAAGCCCAAGCAGCCGAGCGGCGTGCGCGTCTCCTCCCGCTTGCCCTTCTCTTAAAAAGAGGCTCCCACAGGGTCTGGATTTAGCAGTTTTAGCTACTTTAGTGCCAGCGTTGGAGCATACTGAACAGAGCAGATCACGGATCAACAGAAACTTTCTTTCCGGGGGAAAAA
>VZSG01001442.1:0-28722 GCA_013398315.1 Nothoprocta pentlandii | reverse complement strand
TTCCCTGTCTGTGCCTTTCCCAGCATTTCGTAAAAAACGGGTCTTCTTTGTATAGAAATGGGAATGGGAACTTCCCAGGCTTCTCCTTCCAGCGCCTTTAGGTGATAGAGGAGGGTTTGGTATAAAATACTTGGCTAAGAGAAGAGAGCTGAAGTTAAATACTAAGAGACCCCTAAGGCTGTAAGAAGCTTCTTTGGTACCATAAAGAAACCAGGACAGATGACTGGATATTAGGCATTTAAAAGTGATGTGAAGACTGGGATGTTTGTGGATTGGCAATGTCATTATTCATGTCTTTTTTTGAGGGCTTGTACTGCCCAGGAGCCCATCATGGGTTGGAACTGGTGCTGCTCAACACAACATAAATAAACAGGTGTCGACGAGCTCTGCGTTGGGTAGATGTGTGTCTGGGAAGCGACTAAAAGCCCTGCTAAGGCATTGCAGGGCTCAAGCAATGCTGTTCTCTAGCAGTTAGGTAGCTCAGAGGTGAAAACCCAATTTACTGCCTCATAATGGTCTTGCTTTGAGTGCTGAAACAGCAGCGGGTGCTGAGCCGTGTTGCAGAGGACGCTGCAGCAATGATGCAGCTGCAGGGGAATGACCCCTGCTAGGCAGAGTCCTGGGCTGGAGGCAGCGCCTCGCAGCCAACACATAGATCCAGAACTAAACCAAGCTTATTTAATGGAGAGCAGCATCCAGGGGACCTGAGCTTTTGTTTTTAAGGCCTGACAACCCTTGGAAACACCAGACTGTGATGGAATTAGGAGCCTGCACGTGGGAGATGCCTCCTTTGTGCCGCCTCCTGGAGCTCCCACTGGTTAACACTGCTTCATGAGCCAAATGGGAATCTGCACAAAACTGTTGCATGCCATTAAGATGGAGCCCAAGTATTTCACAATGAGCATGGGGTTATCTTGTACAAAGATGAATCATTTGCATAATCACAAGGTGTGTATTTTTAGTATCTATTTATTGAGGCAAAATCAAATCAATACTAATGAGATTTTTGTTCATTTATCATATAGTAATTGCAATTTCCCATCCGTATTTGTAACGTAATTGATCTGTGTGCTTCTTTGTACCTCATTTTTCCCAGTATATACAATGAAACAAAGGCAGATTAAAAACCATATCCATGTTTTAGTACAGACTTAATAAATATTTGAACATGTATTTAACTCCAGCGCTCCATTTATGACACAAGTTAATGTGACCTGCTTGCTTCCAATAAAAGGCACAGTGCAAAACTTCCTTCATGCTGAATGTTCATGGAAGGATGGGAACTCTGATTTAATTTTAGGATACACATCCTAAGTGCTAGTGATCATTACCCACCCCTCTGCAGGCAGGAGTTGCACCCTGATGAGTTCAGACCGCTGCTGCATGGCCTGAATCATTAACACGCTCATCCTTAAATGTGTTTTTTCTTGCTGCTCTTTTCTTGCTGCTAATAGCTAGTTAAGAGTACTGGGAATCACATACATAATGTAACTCTTAGCCCTATTATCAAAAAATAGAAGATGAGCACTCGCTTTTTGGGGACTACAAAACCTGCCACTTAAACCTTGGTTGGGCAGATCTGCTACTTCTTTTCTGCACTTGTTTTTTATTTTGGAGGAGCAGCCTAAGTTCTATTAATGCAGAATTCTTTGGGTAGCCTCATGTGATCCCGGGCTTTTTTGCCTTACAGTTAATAGAGCTGCAGATTTTGATGCTGCAAGACCACAAATATGTTCTCCATGAAGCAGTGGTAACGATAGATAATTATAGGGTAAATGTCACTGGTGGTTAACACCTCATGGCCACTGCGGGGGTATTTCTGTTACGTAACTGTCGGGAATTAGTTTGGCCCTTGGGGCGCTTCATTATATTAACAGAGGATAACGGAGTTTCTGATATGTTAACTAAAGAGAGGGGGAAGAAGGAAGCAGGTAGCAGTGACTCTTAAGAAAACCAGCCCTGTGCAGTGAAGTCAGACCTTGAAGACCATAAAGTTCCCTGACAAGAAGGGATCAAGTAAAGACTGATCTGAACAGGCCACATCTGCTGCTCTGTTAGATTTGACAATATAAATTCAGGCAGTGGAGCGAGGGGTGGAAATATCTGCAGCTTATGTTGACTTCACTGATCTGCCCAGCGCTCGGCACTGTTATATCATGAATAGTTTTAATGTTAAACAATTCAGACTGCTCTCCTTTCTCTTGCAGATTCACAGGCAGGTATGGACCTAAGTAATCCCCTGGAGCAGCCCCTGGCTGCAGGTACGGTGCCTCAAGTTCAGTGCTTCTGCTTGAGCCGGATAAGTGTGTGACTTTTCAGCTAACCCCAAATAAGTGCTTTTTTTTTCTTTTTAAGATTCAATATATTCAGCTTGAGGGGAAAAAATTTGTCTATTTTGCTATCAAAGTGTTCATAAAGTTAAAAAAGAAAAAGATATATAGTGCTTTAAATCTTAAAATTTTAAGTTGATGAGAACATTGTCTTTTTATTTTTTAAGAACAGATGTATCTTTAAATAATGTGTCTCTGTGTAAGAGTTTTTATACATGTTTTAGAGAACTAAGCAAATCTCTTCAGCCAAATCACAATCTAATGCATTTCTGGAAAGGTTATGAGTGTTGTGAACAGTATCGGGAGCCTGCAGATACCTTTAGGTAATTGCCTGGAAATGTTATTGGAGCATAAATTGTTAATCACCATTTTTTAACAATTCCCCTTTTTCAGAAGGACGGGAGATTTTGAGAGACTGTAATTTGAGCAAATCCCAAGAAATGGAAAGTCTGGATAATGTGGAGGAGATGAAGGAATGCAATGAGTCTAATGAAGAAGCCACAGGTAAAGTGGGGATTAAATGATGAAAATTAGTAGTGACATATTGTCCTCTCTTACGCGTCTGATTATGCTAAGTTAATGATCAAAAGTTTATTCTGAATGGTGGCTCCCTTTTGCCTGCATGCCTATGAGAGGAATAAAGTCTAGAGATAAAAGAGGCAGATCCTGCGCTCTCAGCAGCCTTACAGGGCCTTGGAGTCCAGAGTTCATGCAGATAGAGTGCAAATATGCAGAGCAAGAGGCCTTGAATTTCTTCCTTGATGCAGAAGCTCATAAACTGAAATCACGGCATTAATGAACATTCCTGCCAGGGCGGCGAGCGTGTTCATTAATGCCAGCTCTCAACCGCAAGCAGTGAAAAATGCTGCCTGGTAGAGGATGTGGTGTCCGTACCGAGGAAAAGGCACGCAGGCTTCTACCAGGCTGTGTGGCCTCTCAAGTAAGTCCAGGGAACTAGGCTAGTGTCAAGGCAAATGATGTCTGTGGCTTTGCTGAGTAGCTCTCTGAAGGAGGCTTTGCATATCACATAAATCAAGCAAATCACCATGTCTGTTTTGCTCACCCAGCCAGCTTGGCTTGTTCCCATAATGCGAGGATTTAATTTGGGATTAAAACAACCCATTCAGATTTGGAACGTCTGTATTAAAAATAAGCCCATCTATTTAACAAAGCCCCAAAAGATACAAAAGCTGAGGAAAGTGCTGCACTAGTGAAACGGGTGCACTGGCCCGTGCTAAGGGTTAAGTTCATCTCACTGAGAAACTGGTGCTGTAGGCACCTAAAACTGAACTAGTATCAGCCCTTCCTTGGCAGTCAATGGGGAGGAACAGCGTGTGCTGATCCAGGTGCCTAGTTGAGCTGAACTGTTCTGTGTCTTCAAAGCAGCTGCTGTTCACGCGGATTCCTTCCATTATTAGTGGAGAGTTGCTCAGTGTAGGTGGCTGCGTGGTAGAATCTTCACTTGGGCAGATAAATTCCACTCTGCTTACCCTAAAAAGCAAAGTAATCCATGGGAAAGTGGATGCAGAGTCACAGAATACTGGTGTCAGTGAAGCTGTTGGGGTTGCCTCCTGGGCACCCCGGCAGAGCAGGGCTGTTAAAATCCTGTCCCTCCCGTTTGTATTTCTCCACACGCGTGGAGACCCCCGGGCTCCTGCTCTGTTCTCCCTGCCATAGCCACCCGGGGAAGGTTCCCTCCAACGAGCGCCGTTCAACCCGTCCTATCGCACGCCTCTTCTCACAGCACTGCAGCTGTGAGGATTGCTCATGTGGGGCAAGCAGAAGACTACGGTAATATGTTAATTAAAAGCTTGATGGAGAACAACAAAAGCCCCCCCCTTTTTGGCCCGGGGGAACGGGGCTGCATGCTGCGGTGCACATGGCGTGCGCCTGTGCACAGCCATCAAGTACCCTGCTCCCATGGGGCTTCCTGTATCTAGTCAGAAGAGACAAGCAGCGAGACAGATGCCCAGGAAGAGATTTCCATTTCTCTTGTTTTTTTACATGCACCCTTGAGTGGCCAGAGTCAGACCCTGAGTTTCGAAGTCGTGTTTAAAAACGCACTTTCTTCCATGGGAGTCACAGCCAAGTGCAAGTGTTTAATTTTGTCTTCATTCCCTCGTCTGTTGAGGCAGGCGACTTCCTCAGCGTTATGAATGTTAGCTAGCTTTCATGGTTGTGAAATAAAAAGAAATAGAAGCCACACTTGTGGTTTATGGATGCTAATTGCTGCTGCATTTAGGTGTGTGAAAGGGGGCGGTTAAAAGGCTGGAGGGAGACAGGAGAGGCTGACAAGCCCTCGCCTCAGCACTCACTGAGGTTCCAGCGGTGCTGGTAACACACGCACTTATCTGCTCGAAGAGGAAGTGCCGTTTTTTATCAGAATATTACATCTCCCAAGCCCAGATCGAGCCCTGCCGCTCATGGGAGTCAGGGGTTATCTCACAACATCAGCAGTACTTTGCTGCAGAAGTTCACTTGACAGGGGATTTCTGTAAGTGTTAAAACCAGGCGAGGAGCCTGGCGGGCTTAACCGGGGCCGGTGCTGCGTGGCAGGGGCTCTTCATGGGCCGAAAGCTGCGTCTAAACGTCACCCACCAAAGATCCTCCCGCCCAGGTTTCAGCAGGAATGCTGCCGAGCACGTTCGGTGACAGCAGGACGTTGCCGGGCCACTGCAGCTTGTAAATAATGGACAGCAGGTTGGATGGTCCCTGTGCAGCCAGGCTTCGAGAGCTCAGAGGTGCGGAGACTCGGCTGTTCTGGCTGCCTGGAGGTAGTTAGGAAAGTGCAGTTGTTTCCTTGTTCTGCTTAGCCCCTCGTGGTTAGCAGGAGGGTAGGGCAGTTTGAGACATCTGCCTATTGGTGTCAGCTAACAAAACATGACAAAGTTCACAAGGGGAATGGGGACATGGCATTCAAGAGATTAAAAACTTCATAACTTTTTAAAGAACTTTTACCCTTGTTCTGCAATGTATAACTCACTTTCCTGCAAAAGAATTCCCTGGAATAAAAGGAGGGAGAAATACTTTTTCCATTGGCATCAAATTAAAAAAAAAAAAAAAAAAAAAATAGAAAAGAAATCCAAACAGTCACTCCGAGAAACGCCCCCTTCGGCACGTGGGAGAGAACTGGGCATTTGGTCCAAATGTGACTAAAGGAACAGAGCGGGTGGATGAGCCTCCATAGAAGGGCAGGCTGAAAATAACAACTAGGTCTCTAAATAGAGAGTATTTAGTTCTCAAGTATTTTTCTTAGTTAAGTAAAATGAATGCATTTAATTTTGAGGATTATAGTGTTTTCACTTTTAAGCAACATCTTAAAAAGCTCCCAAGTTCTTGGCCTCGGTTTATGAGGGTTAACGTTCCACTGTTGTTTATGATGAACAGATTTTCCTTTTTTTGTTGTTTTGTTCAATACTTTCTCCTCACTCCACATTTGTTTTCTCCTGTGAAAGGCAGGACAAGAGGGTATCCCGCTCTAATGGAGGCTTTGGGAAAACAGATTCAGGAAGGTGAAATAAAGCTGCTCTTTCCCCTTCTCCGATGTGGAACCTGTTTGAAAGAGCAGTTGAGCAGAGATGATGATGCCTGAGCGGTCCCATTAATAATAGCTCCCTTGATATAACTAATGAAGGCGATTATCAGCCTTTATCATGTGGCCTTTTTCAGTCTAACTGTTAGGTCCAGATGTTCTCCGGTGAACTAATTGAAGTCTCATTTAACGGTTGTGGCTGTGTCGGACGTTCTGGACTTCAGGAATTAGAATTTTCAGTGTTTTCTCCGACTGATGCCATTTTAACAGAGGGGAACTCGCACAGGTCTGGAGAGCAGCTAAGTATTAAGTACTTAGAGTTAAGCATCAGCTTAATATTTTAAGAGAAAACCCTAAAAATGCTTGATTGTTATTGGAGGACAAACAGTGTAGACGGAAAACATCAGCTATTCAGATAATGGAATTGCAGCTCTATATGGGAAGGCAGCTCTTTATAGGAAAAGCAAAGCCAATACACCTTTGATTAAAATGCTTCAAGAAGCAGCTGGTTTAAATTCAAGTTTCCTAACTCACATTACTTTGGAGCACATTATGTGTGATTTTTTTGTAGGTAATTAATTATATAGCAACATAAATTATATTCCCTTTCGATGACAGAAAGACAGAGGTCTTCATGAGATAGAAGATGCGTATCCAAATGCTCAGGACCCAGCGCCTGCCTTTTTTGCTGTTCTCAGTGGCGTTTCAATGTGGTTCGTCTCTATTTTTGTTTTCAATTAACAATAAAAACAAGGGGACTGATTATCATAGTGCGTGCATCCCACAAAGGGGAATTAGGAGTTTCTCTCCTATTTTTAGAAGTGAAATCTTCCCCAGGTGCACAGTGCCCTGGCTCAGACAGGAATTACCCTTCAACTATGTGTTAGGCAGGGCCTAAACAAAACAGATATTTGGTTCTGTAGAACATGGATACGCACCAGGAGTCCTGAGAGGCTGAAAATACTGAAAGGGACAGAGATAAGAATAAAATAGAAGTTAGAGCTGATATTTGGAGGCTGCTTCTTCCTTCCTTAGCAATCATGAGCTCATAACAACATCTCTGCCATTGTCACAAACTGATCTTGTCACTGGAATCAGTGGTAAAAAAAAAAAAAACAAGGCTTGATAGGCTGAGAAGTCCTGAATCCTCTCCCTCTCCCCTATTGATATGTGCAGTGATATTAGAATGATAAAGAGAAAAGTTGCTCTGCCTGTTACTGTGTTGCCTCTGGGAAAAAAAAAAGGGGAACTTTTTTTTTTTTTTTTTTTTTTTTTTTTTTTTTTTTTTTTTTTTTTTTATGTTTTTGTTTTTTGGCTGCATTTAAAAAAAAAAAAAAAAAAGCTTTTTTTTTTTTTTCTTTTTCAAAAAGCCTTTTTTGAGCTGACGTTGGTGAAGGAATTGCACGTTCCATGAGGGCCACGGCTAGCAGTCTATGTTCCTGTTTTTTTTACTCATGTTGCTATTTCTGGGGACGGTTTGTGGCGATAATCTGTGATGATTCATCCGTTAATACCTGCCAAGCACAGGTAGTCACACACATTCTTCAGTATCCACAAATATGAGCCTCCCTTCTCCTGCTTCAATAGTCTGAGCATCTGAATCCTATTAACAGCTGTCAAAACCTGGTAAACTCTTTATCTGCTCTCACAATTTGTTCAACTGGATGCTTAGGAAGTGACATACAAGAAAAGCTCTTCTTTTTTCCTTTTTTTTTTTTTTTTCCCTTTACTCTGGTTGAACATCTGCAGCATTCGGGGCTCATTATCTCTGAATTGGCATAGCAAATCAGCAGCATCATTAAAATGCCCCAGCAAGATGATTAAGTTTCTTTGTTCCCCAGTTGACTTTTTGCACGTGCAAAAGGATTTCACGATTTTGACCCCCCCTTCCTTGTAAAACACTTGACAACGTCTCCCTTTTGTGCTGTTGTCTTTAATGGCTTCTGGGTTTTATTCTTTGAGCTTTTCATAAAGCTTCCAGCAACCTTGGCTTAACAGCAGCACAAAAGTAGCACTCTTTTCTTTATATTTGATGTCAAGGGCTTGGATTAATTATAGTAACTGGGGAGGGGCTATCCTGAGATTTCCTCTTAAAGAATCGCTAAGTTATCACTCAGCTTCTCTTAATTATTTGCTGTTATTGAGCCTTTATTCCTACGTTTTATAGAACATAGACATGCCCTGTTAGTGTGGTGACTCAGTCTGAAGTTGCCACCACAGCTTTATTTTTGGAGCTTTTCCAGAGCTCGTTGTTTTTACAGTGTTTCAGGTGAAACAAAAATATTACTCTGGAGCATGCCTTTCATCTTGCCATCATCTCCCCAGGAAATGAAACCTGGTGCATCAGCCTTCATGCAGCAAGCTCGTGCTTTGTTGTGTAAAATCTACCTTTTCCTGCAACGTGAATTACCTTCACTAAGTGCTCTGAGCAAAACAGTTACCTGTGTTGAAGGTGACACGTGAAGGATTTCCCCCCCTTTAACTTTGCTTTTCTAAGCATAGGGGAGATGATAACGCTTCTCTTTGCAACCCAGAAAGCCTTGCTAGTGTCACTCGGGATAATGGTGCACTTAAATGTCCCTTTCCAAGCTGATGTGACAACCACCTTCTCTTTGGTTAAGCTTGGACACTCGCTGATCTCACCCGAATATGCTAATGTGCTTTTTAAACGATCGGTACAAGGAGTGTCAGGATACAAAGCAGAAGTCTGGGGCTGAAAATGGAATTAGGCTCCTTGAGACCTTTGCATTTGTTTATTTATAGGCAGAGGGCACTGAACCCTCATTGCCTTGGACTCCTTTGCACCAGAACTTGCTTCTGCGTCACGCTCTCAACAGGCCAGAAAGGCCTGGTAGGATCCCCAGGCTCAGGACTATAATTCCTCGGGTTAGAGGAATTCCAGCACTTCTCTGCTGCCCGCTCAATGAAAAAGCCTCTTCCTTAATGGTTTCTGCAGTCTGTTGTTTTCAGTGCTCAGCAGCTGAGTTTTTCCGTTGAGGTTCTTGCAACGCCCACGTGCAACCTGCAAAGCGCCCGGCGCTCTGGTGGGATAGGGGCGGCGGTGACGGCTGGGGGGGCGGCAGCCGGGGAAAGCCTTGATCAGAGCTCAGGTGCATCCTTCTCTTTTGCTGTAAGAAACCCAAAAAAAACCCATTGCCAGCGGTCTGAGTGCAACATGGAAAATGCAAAGGTGGTTATTTTCCACGGCGGAACCGTAGGATGCCTTCGCCCAGTGCTTGCCAGGTGGAAATCAAGGCGATGGTCACAGCGAGCGCTGCCCTCGCTCTGTGATGGAGTGAAAAGCTGTGAACCATGAGCTTGCGGTGAGAAACTGTAGAAAAGGGGACAGAAATCCTCTCGATTGGAGGCTACAGCCAGTCCCTCGCTGTTCAGCAATTGGGCTTGTGATGCACGGATGAAGGTGAGACGTTAAATAGAAAGTGGGAATTGAAATCGTTTCTGAAAGTAGCAACAAGGTGCAGCTGCAGCGTGTGTTTCCTTCTGCCCTTCTGCACAGGACGTGACAAATTTTGCTTTTTTGTTTGCTAAAAAGGAGACCGGTCCAAAATATTTTGGAAAAGAGGTTCTGCTGAAATTGTCTTTCAGTAACTGGCAAAAAAAAAATCCTTAAAATGCTGAAAATGGATGCTTAAAATAACTTGAGAAAGAGTTTTAAGGACAGGATCACCCTAACACCCTGAGACCTGGAGCTGAGAAGACCGTTTCAGTGGGAGTAGGAGCCAGGATGTGAAGCGAGACGGGTCCTGAAGTGGGTGCAGAGGAAAATCGCACATTTATAGGTGAATCCAGATGTCCATGTGATTCTCCGAGCAAGCATCAAAGCCTGGGCAAATCCTCCTAGCATCTGAGCAGCCAGCTCTAACATTGACTCTAAAAAGTGCCTACGAGAGGGGATAAAAATCACAGAATATGGAGGGGAAAAGCACAATATGGAGAAAAAGTTCTCTGGACAGCAACATCTGGTGTGATCACTAAGAGGAGCCTCTTGGAGATTTCCACACTCCTGTGGATTCTTCCGCAGGGTGCAGTAATTAGCAGCCAGTTGCTTCTTCCACCCCAGTTTAGCCCAAAGTGAGATAGATTGGCTGGACCTGGTACAAACCCTGAGGAAAAAGGAGTCATTTGATCCCCAAACGGCAGCTGAAAAATCTGGATTTCCTGACCGTGCTGGTTGCCAGATTTTTATTTTTCAGGGCTGCTTTTATGTTGCCACCTTATTTTCACTATCACCCATTGTTTGTTCTCTGCACTTGATGTGGTTTATTACTCAGAACCGGAGCTAATACATATTCAGTAGTCCAGGTTCTGTACTTTGGAGAAAGGACAAGTGATTAAATGCCATATTTAACTGTCTAACCCTCAGTTTGAGAAGAGCAGGTGGCCACGAGATCAGTACTTTCAAACAGGAAATTATATATTTCATCTCTTAGGACTTTTCTTCACTTGGTAGCTTGAGGCATAACTCAAGTTTCAGGCATAACCCAGCTCCCGTCTACATAGAAAATCATCTTTAATCTGAAAATACCCGTCCTCACACTTGGTAAGGTTTTAATACAAGTGCTAGTAATGGTAGGGTTAATAGTAGAAAGTAAATTAAGCCACGGAAATAGCAATCTTACAATAGAGGTGTGGGTATTATGGGATGCTCCTCAGACATTTAAGGTCTTTAAATAAAAGTTCCCATTGAAAGCAAGGGGATTGATTAGGATTGCTGATGACAATCAAGGTGAAAGGGGCTCTTTTCTACGCAGTACTGTGGAATCACTGGAAGTCTTAAATAGGATCAGAAATCTTAATATCCAGTGTGCAAGCACCACAGGTTCCACACAAACACATAAGAATCCTTTAAATTTGCTTTAAATTTGCATTTCATTCCATGTTTTGAATTCCCGGCCAGAATCCGACACTCACTTGCATGGGCTAAGTGGGAATTGTGAGAGTAAGGATTTTCTTTTGTGTGCTGCGCAGGGCCCTGCATTTGCAATTGTAGAATTATGTGCTGTTCTATTTTTAGAATATATAATTTTGATGGCTAATTTCCTTCTAATCAACAGGCAGGTCAGTGTTTTTAAAGGTTAGTGCACTATGACTATTATCAAACAGACGTGACCTATGCAGATTCATCTCTCAGCTCTGTTTCTTTATCTCTGTGAGCTTAAGTAAAACTTGTAGAATGTTTTTTTTTTCTAGTGTAATATTGTATAATTTGCTATGATTTATTTCTCAGGTAGTCCATGGTGCCTAAGATTAGCTTTTTCACTTTTGTGCTTTGTGTTTTACCTGCAGATGATGTGGTTAAAGTGAAAGGTGAATACGGTGAAAGAGAGGAGAGTGCTTTAAATTCAGAGCCTATGGAAAATACAGAAGAATCTGAAATCCCTTACACCTATCCCAGAGAATATAACGAATATGAAAGCATTAAACTGGAGAGACATTCGGGTTCATATGACAACATCAGGCCAGCTAGTGGAAAAATGAATTGCGATATCTGTGGATTAGCCTGCATTAGCCTCAATGTCTTGATGGTTCATAAGCGTAGCCACACTGGTAAATATCCCTCTGTTATTCTTGCAAAACTAAATACTGAAAGGGTGGTTTTTAATATGGCCTGTTTGTTTAAAAGGAGGATACCAAACTCAAGATTTCTTCATTCTCTCCCTGACTCCACCTGTGATCTTTAAGCAAGTTACTAATTTTTCTGTGCCTCGCTTCCCTCACCTTTTCTTTCGCCAAGGCTGAATGTAAGTAAAAGCATGTTTGTGAGGCATTTTAAGAGTTTTGGATGAAAGGCACTATGTCGCTGTAATATTTCAGTCAAAACCAAAACTTAGGTTGTTTTTTGTGCTGCCCTTTCCAGTCTGTGCATTGTATTTCTTTGTGCTATAATTTGGGAACAAATGCATGAGCATCTCAGGTTTAGACACTCAGTAAGGTGAGACTTATTTTTTTAATTGCTCGCGTGTTAGAAACAGCCTCCTGCAGAGCACTATTTCCATGGAAAATCTGTATGGTGTTTACCATAGTTGAACCTATATTATGAAATGCTGTGACGGCAGAGCTGCGTGCGACTCCCACTGAAGTCAGCGGAAGGGCAGTGTGTATTTCTAGAGAAAGAAATAGATCCAGTATCTCATTCTTTCCTCTCCCAAAAAGAAAAGGGTATGAGGATAGCGTGATGCCCACATAACCATTAAATGTCCTTTTTTGTATGTCATTTTAAGGTGAACGGCCATTCCAGTGTAATCAGTGCGGAGCTTCCTTTACTCAGAAGGGTAACCTCCTCCGCCACATTAAACTACATACAGGGGAAAAACCTTTTAAATGTCATCTTTGCAGTTATGCCTGCCAAAGGAGGGATGCGCTAACGGGTCACTTAAGGACACATTCTGGTAAGTGACTTCAAAGACACTTCACGTGTTTTAAATCTGTGTCACTAGGACACTCGTTGCGGCGAATGAAAGACCACTCGGCGCCGGCTGAGCCAGCCCAGTCCTGAAGAGCTCACAAGCGTGGACGATCCCTCGTGCTTCCCGTGGGGTTAACGGAGCTGTCCCGGGCCCGGCTCTGCTCTTTGGCACCGGCAAGGATGGAGGGCACAGGGAATGGTGCGGCCGGCGCTGGGAGAAGGGGCCTCGTGCAGCTCTTTAGGCTTTGCAGATGAGTCGGATAACGGAGCTCGCAGCCTCTGCAGCGCCAGGACTCGCTTTGCCGGGGCCTCTTCCCTCCCACGCCTGAACCTTAGGATAGCTCTGGGAACGCAGTGAAGGACTGATAACCTTAGGATAGCTGTGGGAATGCAGTCAAGGACTGATGACCTTAGGATAGCTCTGGGAACGCAATCGAGGACTGATTTGCTCTATTACCTGTTCATACCTCACTGCTGGGTAGTGCCTTTCATCTGAATATCTTAAGGTGTTTAACAAATGCTGCTTTTTCAAGACTGCTAGGGCATCATATCCGTTTTACGCATGGGAGAAAAGGAGGCTTGGGGCTGAGGTGACTTGAATAACAAGCCCGGTGTAACTCGGCTCATCATGGTTAATCCTGCTCTTTAACAGCCAGATCGTGCTTGCTCTTTGGTTTGTGTATGTCCTGTTTTATACGCAGGCTTAGAAAGAAAGCATTAATTCTAAATTACAGATATTATCTCTGCACTGCACTTCACAGGAAAAATGTTTAACCCCACAAAGAATCAAAGTTAAAAGGGAGATTATCTGACACGGATAAATGAGATTCTTATTTGACCAAGCCCCAGCACAGCAGAGGCAACTGTCCCCCGTCAGCACTGAGATAAAAACATCTTCAAACACATCAGGTGGTTACTGGAACTGAGGCTTTTAGGAGCTGGTTTATTAAAAGCTTTAAAGAAAATCCCCTTAAATGTATCATAAACAGACACTTGCATTAGCAGTAGGGAGCATGGACTCTTGCACAGCGTACAATGTGAGGATAGCCGTTTGCCCTGTACCCTCTTGGGAATGATGATGTGCCCGTATGTGTTAGGGAATATCTGTGCCCAGGAGAGAAATGAGATAATTCAGGGAGCGTTTACGTCTTTTTATGTAAGGCTGTGTTGATATCTTTAGTTTCAAACTGATTTGTTTTAGCTTAAAGTAATTAGGAATGTGTTTGTGCTACAGTAAATGGCTTTGGAAATGAAATGAGAACAGGCCTGGGGTTGGTTTAACTTGTTCAGTTTTGTGGAATCCTTGAAGTTCTGTGCAGAGCCCTTGGTTGGGCAGTTAGCAGAGCTGCCACCCCTGGCAGTGCCACAGTTAGACTTCCCACGGGAATTATGCCGGGAAAAGCAGGCAACTGGAGTAGGGCCCCAGGAACCCGAGCTCCTGGGAACAGCGGCTGATTCCAAGTCCTCCTCTTCCGTGGTGCTGAGCTTAGGGAATGAGGGGGCCTTGCAGGAACCCGCCGTGTCTGGCGGGTATCACCCTTGTGCCATCTAACTTTGTGGTAATTCCAGTGCCCATAAAGTTTATAGAAATGTAAAGCATTCGCCAAGCGTTGTGTTATCAGTAACTATACACGCGAATGTCAGCAAGGCACCGTTTTATTCGCCTCTTGGGGTTAGTTTATTCTGCTCTCTTGTTTTCTTTCCAGTGGAGAAGCCGTACAAATGTGAGTTCTGTGGAAGGAGCTACAAACAGAGAAGCTCATTAGAGGAGCACAAGGAGCGGTGCCGTTCTTACTTGCAGAACGCTGGCATGTGTGAGACTGGTGAGTTTATCACATTACAGTGGGTTTTTTTTTTTTTTTGTACATTACAGTGCTTAAAAAAGAGCATTTGGCAAGCTGTTAATTTATAGCTTGAGAACAGTTTTTATTACACTAATTTTCAGCAACCTAAGGGGCTTCAATGTCTTGTAAAGCGGTCAGGTTTAATGTATCCCTCAGGCAGCTAGCTAAAAAATACTTTTATTTTAATCACTTTTTTATTTCACAGTTTCTTTGAATAAAACATCTGAATTACCTTCTATGCAGCATTTCTGTAGGTGACACTCACCATAGGTTAAATTATTCCTATATTAATACTATTATGGGGTCTTTTTTTATTAGATGAGTTGATGTTGTTGTTATCAGCAGTTGTTCACATGTGTGAGTCCACTTGGTGCTTCCTTTTCTTTAGAGTAAGAGCTGTCGGTCAGAATCAGTTAGAATTTGCCGAAGTTTTAGCAATATTGGAATGGAATATTACTCTGAAGATCATAGGGAAAGGGCTGCTCGGTGTAGGGCTGCTTTTTGGAAAGGATGAAGGTAAAATGGATCAAAACACACCGTCTTTATGCTGTATTTTCCATTGCACAGTCTCAATGCTGGATTTCTGAAAACATTCCAATGAAAAAATAACCGCTTTCTTCTTTGAGCCTTCTTAATGGGAGTACTTCAAATCCCAAATTGAACTGAGGTCTCACATTATGCCAGTGAATCACGAAGGAATAACTCTTCCCGCTCAGGGAGCCGTGGAAAGGTGTGACTAGCCCAGTGATTATGGAACTGATCCATAACGGAGCCGAGATGACAGCTTCACAAGGCAGGTTCCTATTCTGCTGCGTAGCCTTAAAAACCTGTCAAGTGCCAAGCTCCCTGCTTCTGATGGTGGATTTTAAGTAGCATCTCTTCTCAAGGAAAAGACTGAAATTTTGTACAATTACTTTTAGAAAGCTGACAGTGTACAGCCCTTGAATAATGACAAAATTGCTTTGAGTGGTCTGATGGTCAAGCAAAAAATCTCCAGCATCATCCCAAAACAGGCCCCACAGCTGGTGGGAAGATCCGTGCGTGCAGGGTAACTGTGTGTGTGCAAGAGCTGTTAACCCCATGCGGAGCAGGCTGAGGTTCAGACACATGTTCATACCAGAAAGAAACAACGATTTAATTAAATTAGTCTTTTACTTTTTCATGGAGCGTCATCTTTTCAACAAGTCGCGGTTTTATAGAGCGTTAGTAAAAGTCAATGGTTATCTGAGCATCAGCAAGTTTTGATTTTCATGAGAACCCGTGCATGCTGTAACTGTAGATTATGTTACAGGACAGGCTCCCATGATGGCAATCATGTTGAGATGCCCACCACAGGAAAATGGAAAACATGATACCTAATAGAGATTTCTGCTTTAAATGATTCCCATAGTTTATATTCATTTCAGAATAGCAACATGTCATTTATCTGGAATCTGCAATGTACTTACTATAGTAGCACCGTATGACTTAAATTGGTCACAAAGGAAATGTAAAGCTCCAGTTCAGCACGATGTGGCTGTTCCCTATGCCTTTAAGACCTTCAAACTTGAAAAATATTGCAGTGTTTTTAGTGGAGTCGTAAGTTTTATTAAAAACAGGAACTCTCGTCTTGCTGAGGCTTCACTTTGCCGGTATCAGCTCTATAGCGCATCACAGAGTCATAGGAAAGTGGGTCTGAAAGGGACCTGAAGAGCTCGTTCTGTGCACTCGCTTTGGCTTTTTTCTTCAGAGTGTAGCCCTTTGCTCTTCAGTGAATACTGGTTTTTGATTTTTGACCGCCCTCCTACTTACTACATCACTTGGGGCTGTAGTCCTCTTTTCTGAAGCCCTTGCAACCTTCCCATTCGGCGTCGTCTTGACATGCCCGCTCTCCCTCCCATCCAGTTGTTAATTACAGCATTGGGAGCACAGCTCCCGCTGTGCTAGTTGTGCACCATGAAGGCTGCACGTGCCAAACGGAGCAGGACGGAAAGACCTCTGAAAAAATAAAAATACAACGCTCCTCTCTGACAGTATTGCTAGGACGTTGCTGCCTCCCGATAACCATCTCTGCTCACATTGTTCTTGTTGCACAATAACCCACCTCTGTGTTCCACTCTCCATTATTTAATGACCACACAGAGATGCTACAGGAAGCAATGCCTCTAATTTGAGCTCCGCTTTGTGCTTGAGGGTTTTGTTGATGATGCCCGCACTAAAAACTAGACTCACCGTTACGGTGTGACAGAAACCACACTGTGGAAACAACTTAGCATGGGCTGAACGATGGTCTCCTCACATTCGGGCCGGGAGAAAAGTACCCGCTGCCTGTATTTCTGCAGCGTGACATTAGGGCTAGTTGACAGCATAGTTTTATAAAGAGCTGTTTTGTCATCTAGTGATTAGAACAACACACACGTAGTCGTTCTTAATGGATAAATCACGTGCACAAGTTTGCTTCTGAAAATGTTTGATCCACAGAACATATTTCTGAGGTGTTGTACGGTCAGTGCATGATATATATAGGTAGGTAGTACCTTAGCTAAAATGGCATGATATATCGTGAAATCTCCTAGCAGGGAGAAGCAATTCAAGAAGGAGATAGGACTAAGTCTTTCTTCAAGAAGTCTTTAGTGGATTTTGAGTGATAAAAAGTGCTTCTAATTTACTAAACATTATCCTTAGATTGTTTAATAAATGATCCAGAATTAAAAGGTGGAGCAGATCCTTTAAACTTAGCTTCCTTTCAGCTAGCTCTGTCTCAATGGAAGCAAATTATGTTTTCCTAAAGCTATTAGAAGACACCATCAAAGGTCCTTTGTGATCTATTAATAGAGATGATTTTGATGTATTTCTTTAGGAAAAATACGGCCGTTGACAAGCAGTAGAAGCTCTTAATGTGCAAGAAAAGACCTTTAGCTTTAAAACAAAATAGCAGGCAGACATGCAGCTAGGAGATTGATATTTACAGCTGTCCCAGAAGATACTATGTAGGTCAATAATCATTGCTCAGAAGAGATTGCTGAGGAGACAGTAACTATTGTTACCTCTGCAGGAAGCCACTTGTCTGCCCTTTTGACACTAATGTAATAAAGTCCCCTTGGTGGCACATAAATAACATTGAGGAGACAAGTAGGACACTGAGCTGCTGCGTGTGGCTTCCAGGCTGGGTCTGAGGCCGCCTTACAGCAGCTCTGCTCTTGGAGTGTGGGCAGGAGATAAAGGGGAAAAAATCTGACTGTGGGAAGGGAAAACAAAGCGTTAAGAGCACAGCAGCTCTTGAAGCTGGAGGATGAAGGGAGGAAAAGGAACTAGGGAAAAAAAAAAGCAAGGAAAGAAATGGCAGGGATCAGGGTATTTCTATTTCCACAAGGATGTAAGGGATATGAAATTATTAAAATAGGTTAAAAATTTGCAGTTAAAAACTTCAGAAAGTTATTCACAAGAGTTTCCGGACAAAATCCAGGGTTTTACCTACCTAACTTGCCCGTATAGTTTCAACGGAATGGGCTATTTGGCCTCACTTTATGGAAACTACTAGGTAGCCTCTTGGTGCTATTGCTGGCTGGAAGCAGTTGGTGAAATTGTCTCAGTTTAATATGCACATTTCTTAAAGGTACCAGAGTAAATTGGAATCACAGCTATAGGAGAAAAGGAAGATATTGGTGTTTCTAAAACCTTGAGCATTCGTGCTTTCTCCTTGCCTGGTTGTTATGTATGTGCTGGGCTTGCAGCCGCACGAAACCAGATTAACACAGTGCCGAAGCGAGCCCTGTTATCCCATCCATCTTGAGTCATATTCAGAGCTGATTTTTGTGGCATTGAGCTCTTATGAAGCACCTCACGTTCTCAAAATACTGTACAAACATTAGCCAATGGTTATGGCTGAGGTTTGGTGAGTCATGGTTTGCACCGACTGAAACTCCTAGCAATAACAGTAACAATAAGCCAGGAAGGAGTAATTTACTTAGAAATAGCAGGGAAATGCTGCACCGTAAGCTATGGAAGGATGATAGTGCATTTTTACCACGGGCTGTGCTCAGCAAGCTTAAATTTAAGCCTGATGCTTCGCAAAGGTGAGCTTAGCAGGTCTGCAGCGATGCCCGCGCTTGGAACGCTTTCCTCTGCTCCTCTGCTACGTGTTACTGCTCTGTTAGGTGCTGTGCAGTTTTTGCACTATTGCACACGGACACTTCAGCCTAGCAGCCAGGATTCCCTTCCCGTGAAATGCACCCTTTTCTTTCCCAGTGCCCTGCTGGGAAGGCAGCTCCCCTTGCTCATCCTCGTATACCTCCGTGTTTGGTGGCTGGCAGACACGTAAGGATACGGGCGGCCGCCTGCTCTTTTGCCACAGTTTTCGTGCCAAAGTCCCTAATCCCGAGCCCTGGGCGCTCCCCGTCAGCGAAGGCGGCCGCCCCTGCGGGCAGCGGCGACTGCGCTCGCCCGCGGTTGCGAGATGAGGTGGCAGCCCCTGCTGAGCCCGCGAGCAGCCCCAGGGCCTCCCCACGCGGTGCCCGCGTGGGACCGGCCATGGGGGCCCCCACGGAGCCCGGAGCCCTTCCCAAGGGAGAAATTCCAGGTCTCGTAAGGAGCTTTGAGGCACCTCCTGCACCTAAAGCACCAAGGAAAAGAGCTGCAATTGGCTTCAGCTGTAGCAACTACAAAAGGACTGAAGAAGTGATAATGCGACTTAAAAAAAAGTTAGTGAATCCTGAAAGGTTATGACTTTAGTGCAATATTGAGGTATTTTGGTGTGCGTTTCTTAGTACTCAGTTAAGACATCCATGTATGACTGATGTGAAGCATAACAAAGGGAGCGAATGTCTCATATTGAAGCTTTGGAGAACTGTGTCAGCCTGCAGGTGTCACGCAGGGTTACTCAGAATCAAAAAGAAAGGCTAACAGAGCTTGCATCTCCCTCCACGCTTTGCAAGCAACCTGGCCAGCCTCTTCATTTTGCACTTCCCCTTGCTAATGAAGGTTTGGGGTTTGTATGGTTTGCGCTCTCCCTGCATGAGCTCAGGACTGCAAGATCAGGGCGAGCTTCTGTGCTGGCTTCCACTGACCGCAACTGGTGCCCGAGACGCGGAAAGCAAGAACACCAGAAACAGCAACAAAACAAGTTCACAGCGGCTCTCCAGACTGTTTCCTCCCAGTTAGTGTGGCCAGCTCCGGAGATTAAACCACTCGTTTCGTTCTTTTTTGATATATATATATATTTTTTCCTTTTCACCTACGTGTGTTTTTTTGTTCTTTTTCTCTTTTCACATTTTCCAAACTAGCGAGCGTGGAGGCAAGGCATATGAAGGCAGAGATGGGGAGTGAAAGAGCCCTTGTGCTGGACAGGCTAGCGAGCAACGTGGCAAAGCGAAAAAGCTCAATGCCCCAGAAATTTATTGGTAAGAACAAAAAGCCTTTTCTTGTGCAACAGTTAAATATGTCAGCGCTGCTAACCTACAGGACAATGCCCCTGCTTATTTTAAATATCCTTTTCCAGTTGATAATCCAGTCTAGTACAAGAGAACGTAAGTAATGTTAACTTTAATTTTGGGATGCTTTTGCTGCTTTGTTGTGGGTAAGCTGGAAATACGCTCCTAAATGGAGCTGGAAATACGCTCTTTACAGACAGCATATAGGTATGTTGTGCAATTCCTCTCTGCAGCTGTATGTTTGAATTGTTCTCTAGGAGGTTCTAAGCAGGAAAAGAGCAGAAAAGCTTCGAGCTGCTGCCTGCTCTCACCACCCTTCCTAGTGCAGCCTTCCTGTAGGACACGTGCGGAACGAGGCCTGGGACAGCCGAGTTTGGGAGCCCCGTGAGTCCCCTGCTCCCTCAGTGCTGCACTTTGGGGATCTCGTCTATTCGTTTAGCAAACTTACTGCTTTCTGAAGCTCGCTTGCGTGTTCTTTTTATTTCACTTCCGTCTCAAGGTGTTTAAAATTATTTGTATTAATTTACCAGAAAAAAAAAGGACCACCAGTATTCCTATAAAAACTAGGAAGTTTGGAACTTATTTTTGCCAAGAAGCTATTTGAAATAGGTACACTAATCCATCGTTTTATGTAACCAGATCTGCTGTGCATCATAATAGGAGAATAAAGGGGCTTTCTTTTAATTAAAATAGCTCATCAGTTTAATTTTTACGTAATCATAAGCTTATTGGCAGCTTCTATATTTCAGTGGATGCCTAATCCTGTTGGCTAGTTGTGTTTCATTATCTTGCTCTTTATAAAAAGAAAACACAGCTGAAATTTTTGACTTTGCCGAGCAGCTCTATAACATCAGCCCTGAGAACGTCTTGCAATATTCTGGGTGGATCTGCGTGGTGCTGGACACTGAATATAAACCCTGCGTTCAGCACGGCAGCCTCTGTGGTTGCTGCGCTCCCACACATGGGGAGGGGACACGCGGGGACGCGGGGAGGGGACGTGTGGGGACAGGCAGGTTCCCAGCAGCTTTCTTGAACTTCTGGGGCCAAGGCTCAAAGCTCGGGTATGCTGCTTTGTCCGTAAATTCATAAGAAACACTGACCTTTTGACTTTTTTAAAGGTAATGTAGATCTGGGGGGCTTTGGGCAGTGCTGGACTTTCATAATCTCTGAAAATCGATCATTTTTATTCAGGTGTTGTAGTATAGACTTCAACATGTCACCCTTCTGTGCAGGAATGCCATGACACCAGGCCGCTCCGCGCTAGCGCCGTGGGGTACCTAATACTGAAACTGTTGACAGGGTGACTTGGGCCGTGCATGTCACGCCGTGATTCAAAATGTAAGACTAATGCAAGTGTTTTTCAAAATCTTGAGCTTCCTTTTAGCGCCCGGAGCAGCTTCATCTTGTTTTGCAGTGGCTCCTCATTCCATCCTGCTTCAACACTTCTGCAGGGCAAAACTACTTAGCACGTGCATGCAGTGATGCATGAGCACTGGTGTGTTGCTTGGCTCTTGTACCCGCGTGCTCTTTACTGGGCAGGATAAATCCATTTTTAGCCCTCTGGTAGGGCTCAGTAAGTGTCTGCGGATAGCGCAAACTGAAACCGTCATGCAAAAGTTTTGGGGGAAAAGTCAGAGGAACTGCGGCCATTTACTTAAAGGCATAAACTAACCGATTTCTGAAACTTGGTGTTTTTGTAAAGCCCGTGTTATTGGCGCGTTCGTGTTGGGTAACGTGTGAAAAAGTGACTCACTCGTTCCCTTTTATCCCTGGGAAGCGGCGGCCCGGGGTCCGACCTGGGTTTGACTCTTGTGACTCTCTGAACTGCGTGCGTGGGAGTGCGAGTCTGCCAGGAGAGCTTCGTGCTGCCTTGGGGAACGGGCTTCCCGCAAGGGACGCTGCCCTTGGGAGGATGGCAGGAAGGCGGGATGGAGAAGTGCATGTGCCAGGCTGGGCCCATCGTGCTGGCAGTCCGTTGATCAGAAAAAAAAATAACTTTATTTTATGGCCCTACGGAGATTTCTGCGTGTGTGAGCACTCTCACCCTCCGTTTCCCCTGTATTCGTCATCGGTAGGGATAACAGCCACAAACTAAACACCGAAAGTTCTGCAGGAGCTTAAGGAAAAATCCGCAGGAACTTAAGGAGAAATTTCTTGGCAGTGAGGGTGCCGGAGCCCTGGCACAGGCTGCCCAGAGAGGCTGTGGAGTCTCCTTCTCTGGAGACCTTCCAAACCTGCTTGGATGCAGCCTGTGCCACGTGCTCTAGGTGCCCTGTGTGTGCAGAGGGTTGGACTAGATGATCCCTGAAGGTCCCTTCCGACCTTAAGGAGTCTCTGGTAGCCACCTTGTGCAGGTGCTGTTTTCTCACATGATGTTTCCTTGAGGTTCCCCCTGAGGGCAGCCTTGGAAATCCTCTCTGGGAGCAGTGCAAGGGCAGTGCTCGTGGCCCCGGACGCTTGTGGCACCAGGAGGCAGCTCCCTCACGGCCGCCCTCCTGGCCTGGCAGCACCCTGCCCGCTTCCTGGGGCACTGCGCAGCTTCTGCACCGCACCCGGAGCGGGAAAACGGAGCGGGCTGAAAAAGGGGCGTTTTGGCTAAGCAAGGGCCAGCTCGGTAAGGCAGCATGAGAACCCTGCAAATGAAGTGCTCAATTTAGCGTTTTGCGAGAAGTTGGTGGCACTTCCTGAGGTGCAGAGAGCGGCTTGGTTCTGAGTTAGCACTCTCACCGGCCTGCCGGGCAGCAAGATAAAGTGGGTGCATTGGGCACTCGGTGCAGATAACGCTGCAGTGCTGGGCACTCGGTGCAGATAACGCTGCAGTGCTGGGCACAGTGCAGATAACGCTGCAGCGTTGGGCACAGTGCAGCTAACTCACCCCGGCCTCCTCTCCCGTTCTCGGAATCACCGATTCCTGCGCTTGAGGAAAAAGCAGTTGGACTTTTAATCGTTTTCCATGGAGATTTGCTGTGTTGGCCTCCGGGGGGGGGCATCAGAAGTGCCCCTGTCTCCCCGATGGTGGCACAATTGGCGTTGGAGTGTCCCGCGTAGCAGGTGCCTCTGGCCTCGACGGAAGCCTCGTGCTGGGTTAGGCAGGCTTGGAATCGTGTTTTGCCTGGGCTCGGTGCAGAGAGGGATGCCCCTCTTTGTGCGACGCTCCCGTTTGCTCCCAGGCTGCTTCACGAGGCGGTCGCTTGTCCTCTCCTAAGCTGAGCCCGCTCCTGGGGAGTGTTGCAGCCACGTAGCATCTTAATGCATGTCAGGAGAGCAAACGTGTTTGCATTTAATTCGACGTCGCTGGTAACGTAGGGGAGGCAGAATAAGTTTTAGTCGGGATTTTAGAAAGCCACAAAGACAGCAGGAAAATGGTGCGAGAGCCTCAGCCGTCCCAGATTGTGCACTGTGTCCTAGTGCCTCCTGAGCAGAGCGTTGTCCCAGACTTCACCGAATCACAGGGTGGTCGGGGTTGGAAGGAACCTCTAGAGATCATCCAATCCAACCCCCTGCTCCAGCAGGGACACCCAGAGCACGGGGCACAGGGCGGCATCCAGGTGGGTTTTGGAGACCTCCGGAGAAGGAGACTCCGCAGCCTCCCTGCACAGCCTGTGCCAGGGCTCTGTAGACTCTCCCGGTAGATTTTTGCTGTTGTTTTGTTGTTTAAAATTTCAGATTTGGTCACAGACTTCCCTTGCCTGGAGCTGGGGTTGTGAGTCACCGGCGGTGCTGGCCGCGGTGGTTCCCTCCGCGCACCGTTGGATCACACGTTGTGTCGAGGGCTGGAAGCAGTTACACTCTTGTGGTTCACGGACCTTTTTGAGTGTTTTCTAAAAGAAACGTGAGCTCCTGGTTTTTCTGCCTTTGCAGTGAAACCTGATGAGTTTCATGTGCGTTGAGTCATGGTGTTGACAGGTGACTGATAAACATCTGCGCTACTCAAATTACCGTAACTAAAAGATTAGTGGATCTGATGTGTGCAAGTCACTTGCACGTGAAACACTTGATCTGATCCACTTTTTTTTCCTCTTTAAATCTGTGAACAATTTCAAGTTTGGTGTAACCACAGAATTCAGTTACTTATTTCTAGACATTTGCAAAAATAGATAAATAAATAAAGTGACTTTAGCTGCTTTTGGGGGCCAGTTTTCTTTCTGTCTCGTACCTGGTGTAGAGGAAACGAGTTGCAGGGTGCTGCCCGCCCGGCCCTGCCCCTTGCTCCAGGAGCCGGGAGCAGAATTCCAGGTGTGCAGTTTCTTAGCTCTCCTTCCGCTCTGCCTCGTGAGATTATTCAGAGAAATATGTTTTGTTCCTCTGCTGTTAGCCTCCTGTAAAGTTACCCTTAATCTGTTCTGCTGTTCTGCACATACATATGTGGCTGCCAGCGTCTGGTTATCTGAAAATCTATGTATAATGCAAAGGAGTCGTGGTGCCGAGGAAGCTGCATTATGGCATGGCTGGGAATCTGCACGGTTTTTGTTACCTAAAAACAACAAAATATCTTTAAAAAATGTTGAAACACTGTGGGGAAAATGCTCCGCAAAGCAAGAGACAGTTCAAGAAGGGGAAGCTGCAGTCTGGGTCCTTGGAAGGGCCTTTGGTTGGTAACTGGTTAGCTGTTTTACAGGGTTTTTTCCACAAATTACCGTTCATCTCCTAGGAAAAAAAAAGATGAGAGAAATTAATCTATGGAAGTCTTTCTTGACATTCTCTCCCTTATATCCTAGAATAATAAATAATAATAATAAAAAAAAAAAATCAGGGGCTTGGCTGATGAGTTTGTTACAACCTGATCTATTCAGGTTTTGCTTCCAGTGGTCTTGGGCTTTAAAAAATTTACTTGTATTATTTTTTATTATTGTATTGTTACTTGTATTATGTAAGTGTCGGCTTTTCTGCAGGGAACCTTTCAGCCCTGGAGACTCCTCGAAGAGCAGCCTGGAGGTTAAATCCCTCCTGGAGCACACGGGTGATTTCGGACCTTTGCTCTCTTGCAGGCGAGAAGCGCCACGGCTTCGACGTGGGCTACAGCTCGGGTTTCCTCTACGAGAAGGAGAGCGAGCTCATGCAGGGGCGCATGATGGACCAGGCCATAAATAACGCCATCAGCTACCTGGGCGCCGAAGCCCTGCGCCCCCTCGTGCAGACGCCGCCGGCGCCCGCCTCCGAAATGGTGCCCGTCATCAGCAGCCTCTATCCCGTGGCGCTGACCCGCGCCGAGATGCCCAACGGCGCCGCCTCGCACGACGAGAGGAGCCACCCGCGAGACAAGAGCCTGCCCGCGGAGCGGGGCCCGTCGCCCAACAACAGCGGCCACGACTCCACGGACACCGAGAGCAACCACGAGGAGCGGCCGGGCCTGCCCTTCCCCGCGGCGGCCCGCAACGGCGGGCCGTGCTCCAGGGATTTCCCGCGGCCCTGCGAGGCGCTCAAGCCGCCGGGCGCGCGCGACGCCTTCCAGGTGCTGGGCCGGGACGGGGCGGCGGTGGGCGCCTACCGCTGCGAGCACTGCCGCGTGCTCTTCCTCGACTACGTCATGTTCACCATCCACATGGGCTGCCACGGCTTCCGCGACCCCTTCGAGTGCAACGTGTGCGGCTACCGCAGCCACGACCGCTACGAGTTCTCCTCGCACATAGCGCGAGGGGAGCACCGGCTGCCGCTGAAATAGGAGCAGCCGTTTGGATTGCCACAATCCGCCACGGGAGTTTTGCAGAGGGGGAAGGTTGTTTGTTTGGTTTTACTTAGTCTAAAGAATTTTCTTGAGTGTTTTCCCATGCCGCTTCGTAAGGGAGCAGTGTCAGAGGGACAGTTTTGTTGCGTTTTGGGTTGTGTGTTGGTCTTTTTTCACAAGCGGTTCCTTGTTCTGTAGCATCCCTGCCTGGCCGCTCTGCTGAGCGGTTCTGCAAAAAAACAATAGCAGAAGTAGAGAGAGAGAGAGATTTTATGAACTTTATTTTTGTGAAAGTTAATAACAATTTAAAGTTTGGGGTTTTTTTTTAACTTTTTAACATGTATTTTGTTTTATAGTGTTTGCTATAACTCAGCACAGAAGTGTTTTCTTCCCTTCTGCCATTTAGTCTGGTGGGGCAGATGCAGAGGCACAAGTGCATAAGGAGAGTGTTTTCTCGCTGTTTCGATTCCTATGGGCTTAAAATGGCTAATTAGTGAAACATAGAAAACATGTATTTGGGGCGGGAGCGTTAATTCATTGTTAGTGGGTTTCCCCTCAGCCTGAGGAGCCTGTGGTCCCACCACACTTTCCTTTTTCTTACCTCTCTGTTCACTTTCTTAAAAATCACTCCGCACATACCCCTTAGGAAGAGCAAAATGAGAAATCAGGCTCATTTTGGGGCTGGGATTTTTACACTGCACACAGCCCGGAATACGCAGGGCGCTGGCAGGTCGTGCCGGGAATATCCTGGCTTTTGGTGGGAAGTGCCTCTTTCCAGCAGGTGCCCGGCCACGGAACAGGGCTGTGCTGCCCCGCGCGTCCCCTCCTCGCTCCTGCTCCAGCCCCAGCTCCGTCCCGGAGGAGGCTCCGCGCAGCCGAAGGCTCCGCGCGGAGCGGGAGACGCCGTGAGAAGCTTCACGTCGGCATGTGTGGGAGCTCGCGGCTCGCTCTGGTTTTACACGGGGATATCCCTCGCACTGAGATGTGCTGCTTTGCAAAATGAGTATTGACGGTGACTTTGAAGCCGGCTTTAAAAATAGTTCTTTTGCTCTAATCATTGTTCTGCAGCTGTATTATTAGTCACCGTGCCCAAGATACAAATTTGATAACCGTTTTGCTGAGTGGAGGCTTGTTCTTTGCAAGTTTTTTAATAATGCGGCGCTGGATGTAGCCTGGTGGGCTTGCTGTGCGCTGCGTGGTTCGCTATCGAGGTGCCTTTGGGGCTCGCTCCTCCTCCCTGGGCCAGACGCTTTCTCTCCCTCATTTTTAGGGTAGAAAAAAGGGAAATGGCAGTCAGGTTTTTTTGATGGGAATATGTCTGAAGAAGGATAAATATGTTTGCCAAAGTGCTTTGCTATCTCAAGTACAATAGAAGTGCTAAATTCTGCTTGTCTCAGGGGGGGCGAATAAGGACAACTCATTTTGCGAAGGTGTTCCTGCCGCGTGCGCCCGTGGGACACGGTGGGAAGGGCTTTCCCAGTGGCCGTTTTCTCGTGCTAAGGCTCGTGCTGGCAGGATGGATGGTTGTTCTTGTCCCTAATAAATACCCATTGCCACAACATGACCCAGAAGTCCTTCTGAGTGACTCGGGAGGCCGCAGTTGCTCCGTGCCCCGGGGGCTGCTTTGGGCAGCGCTCCAGGCTGGGAGCGCGTTGAGCTCCCTCCGTTGGGTGCGAATCATTTGATGATCCCACATCCAGTGCGTTTCCCTGGGAAGAGCCGCCGCCTCACAGACAACTGGCCAAAACATCCTCGGGGTCCAGGAGAAATGAGAGGACCACGGATGGGAACATGGGCTTTGCCGCTGGCACGGGCAGCTCCTGGGCACTGGCAGCTCCTGGGCACGGGCTTCCTGGCACCCCGGGAAAATCCCAGCGGAGCTTTCGCTTCCCGCCCGACAGGCGCCTCCCGTCGCTACCCAGAGAAGGGGGGCAGCAAAAGGAGCTCCGTGGGAGCGAGCCCAGCTCCAGGGCGGGAATGCCGAGGCTTCTGTGTGGGAGGCTCCGCTTGCCCACCACGCTGCGCTCTGGGCTCGGCCCAAGGGCTTTGCCGAGCGGCGCAAGGGCCAACAGCCCGTAGCCGATGGTTGGCCTCAATTTGCTCCAGTTTGGTTGATTTTTGGCGGGGTATGGAACAAATCTCTGTTCAGATCTTTCCCTTCAATGCCCTCTAGCCACCTGGATCTTGTTTCACTTGCTTTATTTCTCTATTGATGAGTTGTATCCAGGCAGCGTCCGGCACAGGTGACACTTCAGAAATGGGCTTTAGCATTAAGAAGCGAGCGTTTTGTACTGAAGAGCTTAGAAATCCCCATTTCCTCGCAGTTTTTGTGGAAATTCCTACTGGGATTCTTTGCATTTTGGCAAATGCCCTCCTGCAGGCGGTGGCTGGAGGGAACCAGCGGCCGCGTCGCTGCGCCCTGCTTGGCTGCTCTTGCACGGCTGCAAACAGACCGCGCGGCGCCCGCAAAGCGCACGATGCAGCACTGCACCCCGCACACGTTCCTGCCCCAGCCCTGCATCCCGCACCCCCAGCCCTGCATCCCGCACCCTCCGTGCACCCCTGCCTCATTAATCGCTTCCTGTTCGTATCTGCTTGCAGTAGGAGCGGGCTCGGCGCCGTCCCTAGAGCCTCTTCTGCAGCCGTGGCCTGCGGCGGGTAAGTCGGGGCGCAGGGGGGGCCGTGCCCGGCGCCGCAGCCAGGAGGCCCCCCCGGGGGCAGCGGGTTCGCGGCGCGCCGGGGCCCCCCCGCCGGTTATATCGGGCACCCATTTGCATAGGGGTGAGCGGCGCAGCTGGGCGCCCGGCGCAGGGTGGCGAGAAGTCCCCGCAGTGACGAGAAATTCCCGTTGGGAGCCACCGCCGCGGCCGGGGCGCGCTGGGGACGCGGCCCTGGGGCTGGGGACCCTGCAGTGAGGGGGACACGTGGGACGTTGCCCCCCAGGGTTGGGGACCCTGCAGTGAGGGGGACACTGGGGATCTTGCAGTGAGGGGAACACTGCAGTGAGGGGGGTACCGGGGACGCTGCCCCCGGTGCTGGGGACCCTGCAGTGAGGGGGACACTGGGGACCCTGCAGTGAGGGGGACACTGGGGACACTGTCCCTGGTGCTGGGGATGCTGCAGTGAGGGGGACCCTCGGGACCCTGCAGTGAGGGGGGTACTGGGGACCCTGCAGTGAGGGGGACACCAGGGACCCTGCCATGAGGGGGACCCTGGAGACCCTGCAGTGAGGGGAACACCGGGGACACTGCCCCCGGTGCTGGGGACCCTGCAGTGAGGGGGACACTGCAGTGAGGGGGGTACCGGGGACGCTGCCCCCGGTGCTGGGGACCCTGCAGTGAGGGGGACACTGGGGACCCTGCAGTGAGGGGGACAGCGGGGCCGCTGCTCCCGGGGCTGCAGCGCTGCTCCCGAGCGGGGCACGACGCTGTCCCTGCCCCTGTGACGATGCCCGGGGGCTTGAGGCCCCCTTATGCCCCCCCACCCCCGGCGCGGCCCCAATGAAGCCCCGAGCCG
>VZSG01001441.1:34656-66308 GCA_013398315.1 Nothoprocta pentlandii | reverse complement strand
GGCTCCCGAGCCGCGTGGAGCGCGTGGGGACTGGGCACGGCGGGATCCCAGTGGCTCCCGAGCCACGTGGAGCGCGTGGGGACTGGGCACGGGGACATGCCAGCGGCTCCGAGCCGCGTGGGGACTGGGCTGCTGGTGTGCTCATGGTGCAGCTTGTTGGAAGTGGGGCCAGGCAGAGGCGGGAGCAAACGAGAGGAAAGCTGTGCTAGTGGCTTTTATTGTTTTTTTATTTCCATGTCTTTTTTTTTCCTCTCTTTTTTTTTTTTTTAGGCTGTCACCTCATGTTGTGACTTGAGATCGCTTCCCCTTAGGGGCGCAGCAGAAAGACGTCCCGGACCCTGGGCGCCCTGGGGGCTCTGCCGGCAGAGCAGTGCCCACGGATCCCCATGGCCGCTGCTCTAGGGTGTCCCTGCCTTGCCCAGTAGGGTCTGGGGTGTCCCCGTCATGCCCAGTAAGCACAACCAGCGATGCTGTTGTGTGGAGGCAGTCTTCAGTCTTCCTGGAGCAGGATTTTAATCCCAGTTTAAGCATTAAGAAGGGCAGAGAGCTCACAGGCTTTGGGGAACGGCCGCAGGAGGTTGACCTGTCACCGTTTCCTCCCCTGCCTGAGGCCGCTCTGTTCAGCCGTGTGCTGTGCTGCACTAAACCTGTCCCCCATGGTCTCTCTTTCACCTCTAGCTGGTGTCAGTAACCTCCCCTGTGCCCTTGATAACCCGTAAACCATTTCGGTTCAAGAGCCCTGGTGTGCACTGAGATGACTGTGGTCCGTGCTCTCATGCAGCAGATTGCAAACGTTCAACCTGATGTGATTCGTGGGGCTGAAGTAGCCCCATCAAAGCCTCCAATTCTCTCACATAATGTCTAGTTTTCTCCTATGTGTGTGAAGAATCCCAGTGGAGCATCTTCTCTTGGAGACCCCCATGAATTTTTGGCTCAAACAGCCATGGGTTAATAGCACAAATTTGAAAGAGCCTGAAGCTGTTCAGGGTCTTTGTGCCTTACGCTGTTAGAGTGTCTGCAGTGCTCGAGGGTTGGACAGATACGTGCATTTTGCTTAGTGCTTAATAAAAGCGAAACCTGGACACTCCTAAGGTTAGTTTACATTGTGCTCCATAAAGCAAGCACACAAAACCAAAGCTGCAATCAGATGTAAAACACGATGAAGCAAATACCGTATTTTCCCTGCAACAACATGTGCATATGGACTGAAGTGTGAAGAGTTAATAATTTGAAACATTAAAAAAGAAAAAAAAAAACAAAACCAAAACATAAAACATAAAACAAGTAGGATGAGATTCTTATTAGGGCTTTAAAAGTCACCTTTAGTGGGTTTTATTTACAGGTTATTTACATAACCCATTAGACCTTACCTTTTTCAGTCCCTTTTCACAGTAAAGCAGTAAAAAATACATATTTTTTGGTAAATATGATAAAAATTAAATGATATAGTCTAGCCTATTTGTTTATCATATACTTATTACCAATGCCTGCTCATTGTGTGTAAAATTTGCTAAATTCACCTGATTAACCTTTGTGATTACTGCAATAATTTTAGCTTCAAAATATATTATAATGATGAATTCAGTGGTCTGCTGATGTGATTGTATTTTATACTGTTTTAGTTTTACAATCAAACAGTTAAGATGAATAAATTATTAGGAGTGCAGTAAAAACAAGAGCAGCTGCCCAAGTCCAATGTCACAGAATGACAGGAATAGGTGTGCTGATAAAAGAAGCTTTTGTGCCGAGGACCTCTTACATAAACACATTTTAAAACACCCTTTCTCAGCTTCTATACATTTTCTTCATTTCTATTTTCCCCCCAAGACTTTTAAATCAGCTTGCATATGGCTAATGAAAATCCACCTTACAGTTGTTGTTCCTGGGAGTGGACAAAGCCTGACTTGCATAATCAATAATACATTAATATGATACCAGTGCATCACTGTAGATCTGCTCCTCACTTAGGTGCCCATGGCTTTCTGTTTGCTTTTAGGATAAATCTTCTAATATTAGCCTTGCACTATTTTTGTATGAATTTCAAGTTCTCAAATGCAATATATCTAAGATAGTGAAGCATCAATACTTTCACTAGCGCCCAGGAAGAATGACTGAAAAATAAAAGGGCAAAGCTTTCTTTATAACATGAAATCACTTCTGTTAACTCATTGCTATAAAAGAATATGAGTAATTTTAGGAGAAAAAAAATAAAACTTGTTGCCTGGGCACTGTAATGTGAGATTCACATTAATCACTGTAAAGTGAGATTCACCTGGAATTCAGAGAGGATTGCTGGAGAACGAGGAGCAGAAGAAAGGAGGTGAAATATTCTATAGTGGCTTTAATTATCACAGGAAAATGCTGTAAACTTTCTTAGGAATTCACTGAAGCACTTTCTCAGGGGTGCTAAGAAATGTCACGTATATTATCTAATCCAGTCTGTCTAATCCAGATAACTAGAAATCCAGACATGGGCAATAAATGTGATTGCAACTGTGGTACTGTTTCTATATGAAGAGAGATGTTAAAAGAGCGCTTGGTGAAGAAATAAGTGAAAAATAAAGGAAACCACAGTATGTTCTTTCAGAGATGTTTGTCTTCATATTTGATTCAGCTACAAGCACAGCCAATGCAAGTGATGGAAAGCTACCGGGAGATAAGATACATTTCTGTGAACGAAGCAGAGGAACGTGAGCTTTTCCCAGCCTCAAGCGTGTTGAATTTAGCCCAACACCGCCACATGTCATATTCAGACTTAAGCCTTTCTGTATGGTTCTGTAATCACATAATTCCTTATGAAGGAGGAAAACAAGCAGCCTGGCTGAGAAGCAGCAGGTTTTCTCTTGTAGATTCTCCTTTTTGCTTCAGAGCTTTGCCTGAAGTCAAAATATTTTTCAAAGCAGACTTGCATTTTGTGTAAATGCTGCTTGCTAAAAGGTTGAAGTCAAAACGTCACAAATTATTTCTAATGCTGTGAAAACGTCGCTTGTTTTCTCCTCGGCTTTCCCCTGGAAACTTCTTCCCAGCCATCTGTGGCGGACAGGGCCAGAGATCTCCCGTGGCACTGCAGTGGGATGACGCAGGATGCCAAATTTGACTCTGTTCCTAAAGGGAGGCAAATCCTACTGTACTGATTTAGTCTGACTTAAATACGTTAAAAAAAGAACGGCAACAAGCCCACGTGAACAGCCTAAGGAGCGCTCGCTTCTCAGGCCAGGCTCACCTGCCTTTTAGGTTGGCCTCCACAATTTTCAAGCTAATTTTTGTGCACCAAATAGGGTTTCTGGGCACAAGATACATGCGCAGAGCTACCTGGGAGGCTGTCCTGCAGACTCCTGGGCCCCTAGGAGGCAAAGCCTGATTCCTTGGACCATAATTGCACATTTCAGGGTGCTGCCGGGAGAGAAGCTTTTGGGAAAACGTCCACACTGTGAAGCAAAATATCCCTTTTATACCCCGGTGTTTTGTGGGATGGTGCGAACAGAGCCAGCAGCACTTTGTCTGTAAATGGGGCTCTTCCTCCCGCGTCCCTCCTCTCCCTCCTGCAGCACGGGGAGTTTCACAAGTTTGTGTCTCGTAACCACAGTGCGGCTTCTTGCAGCGGGCGGAGGGTATAGAGGAGCCTGTGATGAATTGCAAAATGAGCTGGCCCTTACGGCCTTTCGCAGCCACGGATCAAACCCTGCTCTCGATACTGCTCACTCCTTTTATCTGGGAGTTCCCAGGCGCTGCAATTACCTCTTTCTGTGGGCAGGAGAGAAGGTGATGACCTCTCGTAAGGGTAACGTTGCAAAAAGAAAAATAATGGATTATTTGGTGATCTGGGTTATAGCGTCAGCTTCTCTGAAAGGGAAACGGGGGCGACCGTGGCATGGCAGTGGCAACAGGCAGCCAAGGTGGCAGCATGGGTGCTCCCGAGCAGGCAGCTTGCAGCCTGCTGTTCTTTGCATTCATAATGCAAAGGACATTTAATAACATTTTCTGGCGATGACTCTAAGTTATTGCTCTGAGGAATGGGTCATAACCAAAAAACTAAATTTTGATGTACCTTCTTCTGATGTTAGTTCTGAAATGGCTGCAGGCGTGAACAGGAGACCTGATGATTCCAGTTATCCATGCTCCTGATGGCGGGAAAGGGCAGGCACACCAGAACCCACAGCACCCTGCAATGCAGCATGTTGGTGCCTGCAGCTCCTGCTCTGCTGCGAGATGCTGCCTCTTAACAGGCCGAGCTCCTTCTCTCCTGGAAGCGCTCACAGCTGAAATGTGTGGGGCTTTCTCCACCTACCTCAGTACTGTACTGATCGAAAGACCCTTCCATCAGTAGGGTCTCACTGCTGTGAGATGCAGGTCAGGGAGACAGGGCTGGGTCTTTCCTTGGGGAACCCCCGTCACAAGTCTCCAGTTGGACTATTTTGTTGCCACCACATCTTCCATGAGTTTTGCCAGCGGTCCTGCTGAGCAGAATGGTTTTATGATGCTTCATAACTCCTAGAGAGAGCTGCACCTGCCTCCTCACTACATCTGCAACACAAGCACTGTGCTGGAGTGACCGTTTTGCTAAGAGAAGAGGTTTCTTGTGACTCGTTCCCAGGATGACAAGTTCCCTGTGCTGATGGTAACATACCAGAGTCAGGGTAATGGAGGGACAAGTTCTCCCCTGCTTTACTCCAGACTCTTTTTTAAGGGCCTCACACAAATAAATGGTTTTGTTTCCCACAAAGCAGAGTTCTAGCAACCTTCTGACACACCAAATATCAATTTGAACTAGGGTATGTAATAAGTCGCAGGTAGCCTTTACTTGAATGTTAGATTGCTGAGGTTTTACCCATACCTCTCTCTCTTGCTGCTCCTCCTTCAGCACCTCCAAAGCTGTCTCTGACTATGTGTGTTCTTCTGTGTCTCTGCACACTGGGCATCTCCAAGACCTGACTTAATTTTTCAACGTTTGTCTAGTTATTTGTTGACATAATAGTGGTCTGAACTCCCAGGGAACTTTTCTTCAGGGGTCAAAAGTACAGGCAGAAGTAGAGGAATACAGCTCTGACTAAGCGCTAGGAAAAGTGCTAACAACTGAAGTGAGTCATCAAGTGACTTCTTGAACTTGGTTCTCAGACAAGGAGTCCCACTTTTTTTTTTTTGTGTGTTAAAAAGCAAAAATAAAGAAGGTAGAGACTTTTAAGACCTTGGATACTAACTTTTAAGTCATAGGCAAATATTGTTTCCTGGTGACACTGAAGGCTGGGGATGATAGTAGATCTGCCTGTGACAGCTCCAGCCCAGGTATGACAAGTGATGGAGAACGAAAAAGGAGTTTGTTTTAGCTTCAGGAAGAGTCAGCTGCCTCACATTACCTGCAGTAGCCACTGCACTCAATCTAAGCAGGCTGTCTTGGCCTGCTTGGCCTTTATAGGCCCTTCAGAAGTAGGGACTGCTCTTCCAGGGCAAAACCAGGCCCGGGCCGGAGGAGGAGAGAGCGACGGCTATGGGTGGCACAGCTCTTTGCTAAGTTAATGCATCTATACAGCCTTCCTTTGGAAGGTATGACCAGATGTGGATCATTACCTACAAAAGTAGCCCTACAAAGTAGGTCCTAGTGACACAGTGACACTGGCCATGTCTGATGTACAAGAGAGAAAGGATAGACCTGCTCTTGCATATTTGCATGTTGGGACAGTACTCTGAATAAAGCTCACATTAAACCAAAACCTTCCCCGGGGAAAGGGTCAGTCAGGGTTCATGTCTTGGCTGACTTTTTCGTTTTTTGAGGGGGTGTTTGTGTGTGAAAATACAGTTCTGAACTATCCAAGGGGGTTCTTGTGGACATTTTGGTAAGCAACACTTTGAGATGTCTTTCCATCGAATGATGCTGAATCTTCAGCTCGCACAATTTAAACGGTTCTGTGTGAGCTCGGGACAATGTTGGGTGAAAGGCTGTATTTTGTCCTCGCCGGAGGCTCTGCCTTGCCCAGCGCAAGGAGGGAGCGAGCGGGGCAGCGCGCGGAGCTGGCGGGCGGAGGGGCCACGGTTGAGTTGTGCCGGCTTGGGTGGAGGCTCCGTGCTGGAGCAGAGGGTGTCCTGGGGGAGCAAGAGGAGTGAAACCAGCGCGTTTGCAGGCCAGTTCTGGCTGCACATACCTGGGTTTTCTAGAGACTCGGCACGCGATACCTGCAATCAGATTTACAGACGTGCTGTGTGCATTCCCCCTTGCAATTGGGTCGGAGGAGGAGGGGTTACAAAAACATGATGCATTGTTAAAAAAGCCCCGAGCAAGTCTTAAACACCTCAAAATTTACGCCCGAACTCACATTTTTGAGCATTTTCAGTACCCTCCGCTGAAAAACGAGAATAACAGATTAATTATGGATTTTGTTGAGAAAAGTAAATCCTAGGATTAGGTTCTGTGCATCAGACCAATTCCCTAAGGCATAGTATACATAAGCAAGTAATCTGATTGAAATTGTGTTACTAGAGGAAAAAAGAAATGCTGAAAAGCTTGACCGACTCATGCTTTTGGGAATGCCCACATGTTTGGGAAAACCTAGGGTGGGAATGAGATAATTTACTCATCTTCTCTCTGCTTTCAGATATAGGACCCTATTCAATGGAGCTCAAGACAGAAGAATATTCATCTGGAGAAGTCTTGTCTCACTTCATATCTGAGATGATTTATTTTATTTTTGCCTCTTTGCAGTCCTCCATTTCTATGGCTCACCTCGTGTGTTTTAGTCTGTACAGAAGAAGTTTACCATTCCTAGATGACATAATTCAGTCACATACAACAGGACACTGGTCTCCCAGATTGCAAATACCTTCTTTGCAGAGAATGGCAAACCAATCGCAGTCACCTCCTCTCCAACACCGGCCAAATAAGGCACTGTTAAAACTGCAAAAACAGCCTGCTTAGAGAAGCAGATTAATGTTTACTTGTGGAGGGGAAAATAAATATTTTTTTTCCGGAGGGGGTATGCTTTAAGGTAGGTTTAGTGCAAGCACAGTGCAGTTTTTGCTGTAAAAAATGAAACTCGTAGGTCAGCCGCAGAGAAGGGTGTAGCCCTAGATTTTGTTCTATTTTGGCGAAATATTTCCAGCACCTGATTAGTGCATCGAAGCAAATACATCTCTGTCATTAATATGTGGGCTAAATGAGGAGTTCAAAAAATCATCTCCGACTTGTGCGCTAGATTAAACATCCAGATGCTAAAAAAGGCATCAGAAATGATAGATTCTTTTATTTTCCCATTTGCACTAAACCTGTAAGTTTAACATTTTCAAGTTGTCTTAGTGAACATGAAAGAAATATATATTTGTGAGGGAAGGAGAGACTCAGTCTCTTTATTATGGGAGCTGGAGGGAAATGCTAAGTTGCTGCACGATGCGTGCTAGAATCCCAAGAGCTGACCCAGCTGTCGTCTTGGGTTTGGTTTGAAATTAATTAACCACGGACAGCATTAAGCATGGAAGCAAACGGAGTGATTTAGCAGGCAGCAATTTGCCTAGAAAACTTACAACGTTCACACCTAGTCTGGCTTCTGTTCCCACTGATGTGGGTGAAAATGCCATTGTTATCAGTGACACGTAATAAGGGACATACGGCAGAAAAGTAATTAATGGGATTAACAACAAGCACTCATGGTCTACTCCAAAGGTTCGTCTGTCCAGGGCCCTTTGGAAAATGGAGCTGTCTGTACAAAACAGATGGGTGAAGCTGTGCCCACTCCTTTGCTCCTAAGGAGAGCTAAGCTAGGCCCAGTTAAGGTCCTGAGGGCCCTGATTCATTAGCAAGAAATCCCGGGATGTGGTGGTACCCGGAATCAGAGGGCTTGTCCATAGGAACTGCCAGCTGGCAGGAGGAGGTGGCTGTGGGCCTCAGAGGCACCGTGTGCCCTGCACAAAGGCAGATCCCGCTCCGTGGAAATCCCCGTCGTCTTCCAGAGACGCTTCCCGAAAGCCATCGCTGTGCGAGGCCCAGCCCGGGGGCTTTCCCCCTGGGAGGACTTGCTCGCGCTGCGGATCACGGGAGGACAGGGAGAAGTGAAAGCCGAGTGTCCCCGGGAGCCCCCGGGGCGCAAGTGCCACCAACGGCACAGACAGATTTATCTTCTGACAGTTCAAGAAGGGCTGAAGCTTGGGGAAAGTGACGGGAGGCCCGGTGGAGAAGAGCGCAAGACCCCCGCAAATTCAAACAACTCATTGCTTCAAAATAATTTTTGACATGCCCCTGATGCTTCCTGGAAAGGTAGATTAAGCAGCCTGCAAGGAGCCTTTTGTGTCTCTAAGCCTGGGCAAAATGTAACGTGCCCCTGACTGGTGTAGGAGCTGCCTTTAGAACTGCAGTTCTAACGCCAGTAGTAGAAATCACTGCCTTTGGAAATCACTGCTGCCACTCAAGGATGGGATGAGCAGAGAAGTGGTTAAAGCATTAAAAATTTGAAGATATCTGGTAATAATAGTGCAAAATAGAGTAAGAAATACCTGGGCAAGGGCCAAGGCTCCTGCTGCTCCCTGGGAAGGTGCCCTCAGCGCTGCGGAGCACGGCCATGGCGCCAGCCCCACGTGCGGATGTTTCTTTGCTCTGGAACGGCGCCCAGGAGAGAAAGACACTATTTGTCCAGAACGTGAAATGCGGAATGGAGAGGACGAGGCCACCTGCACCTCGTATTCAGACAAAAAACACGTCGAATAAGCCAGGGGAAAGAGTGTTTGGGGGTCGATGGCACCTGCCTGATGGCAGAGGATACCTGGGGGGTTCCCCAATAGTTAGGGAATATTTGCTGCAGTGGAAAGAGTCTCTGCATACGCAGAGTCGTGCCTGACTCTCACTCTGTGCATCGCCTCGGACCTGTGCTAGCTAAGGCTCTAGGGGTAAGAGAGATAAAGATTCTTCATTTCTTAAGAGATCATATCCAACGTATAGATACCTCATACAAATCCGCACATTTTTTCAGGAAGAGTTTCAGGATGATGAGTAATACAGAAGATATGCAGAAACCTGGAAGATGTAAGAGAAGTAAAAGATAACTCTGCCTCCTCTACACTCAGCCCTGCAGCTTCCCTGCCACCAGAGCTGAGGCCATCAGGCCAAACGACAGTTGAGCCCAACACAAAACCTGGTCTGAACCGATATTATCTTGGTAGGCAGGGCTGAACCTGAGCTGCAGTTTTGAAATTCTCTTAAAGCTTGAGTCAAAGCAACAGCAGTCACAGCTGAACGGCATCCAGCACTTGCACAAAAAACACGGTGTTTTGACTTCCTGTAGAGAAGGGAATTTAAATCTTTGCAAATTTGCAAATTTGCATGCTAGCCTGCCAGGAAGAAGACACACCATGTGCAAGTTCATGTATTCATTGTTCATGTATTTATTATAAATTCTCTCTGCTTCCCACTTCAAGACTTTTCCTGCTACACTCCTTCCCGCTGCTTGTCACATGAGATGTGACAATCCCCCCAATTTCTGGGCCAGGAATAAAGATCCTGGCTCTTTACCTCGAAGGTGCCAAACTTTAATTTTGCTCTAGCCACGGAGATGTTGTAGCCAGGCTCAGGTCAGCTGGATTTAAGCCTCGGGAGGTGTTAGATCTGCTGGAGCAAGGGCTTGGAGCAGTTGGATGCCAGTGTTGCTTGTGCAGTGAGAGCTCAGCACCAGATCCTTGCTGCCTCCTCGGCCTCTCCCGCTGACACTCCTAGGCCCTGGAGGGTCCTGTTCTTATCCCGGGATTTATTTCCCCCCTGGTTAAAGGGTATTTTTGGCGGGATGCAGCCAGGCTGGGAGCAGCCTGCGATTCGCCCCGCGCTACCCCACGCACGTGAGCAGCAAAGCGCGAGGAGGGGAGGTCTCCCCTTCGCTCTTGAAATAGCTTACCAGGAAAACAGCAAAAAGACAAAAAAGAAAAGAAAAAAAAAAGAGAGAGAAGATTGCCATCTGTGTTTGAAACACCTAAACCATACAAACCACAGAAAAAACAGGCCGCCCCAGGTTTAGTTAGGCTGGGGTCCTGCGAGCCCACACCCACCGCAGCCTACAAAAAGGCCACAGCTTAAGCAGAGCTGCAGAGAGCAGCAGCCCGTGCAGCGGCGGGAGCCGGAGCTGGACCCACGTCCCTGCGCCCGGGCCGGTGAGTGCCAGCGCCCTGCTCGGGCCGCCCGAGGCCCGGCCCTGCTTGCTTTCCCTGTGCGCCTTCCCTGGGAGGAAAAACACCTCACACAGGGTCTTATTTAGTTGCAAGAAGAGCTCATGTATCAGTAAAGTCACCCCTTTGCTGTGACTTTTTTCCTTCCCTGTTGCAATTTAAGGTGGGTCTGAGGAGCAAAAGGCAATGCCCAAACTTGGCACCTTTGGGCAGATTTTGCCGTCCTGTTTTGGGAAGCGGTGCTGGAGGCTCCCTGCTGCCGGGATGGTGGCTCTAGCCGCACTCACCACTCACTTGTAGGTGATAGTCTCAGTCCCAGGGGGTGGTTTCAGCACGGGGGAGGCTGGAGCAGTTCTCACAGCTACGGTGCTCGCGGGAGAGTTGGGCTCCCTGAGGGGTTTTTGAGCAAACGAAATTTGGTAGACAGAGCTCGTGGGGTTTGGCACTGCCCCGTGGCTGGGAAGGGGCAGCCAGGCACTTGATTCACTGATTCCTGAAACCACGTCATTCCCCAAAGATAAGTGGAAAGACAGCAGATCCGTTCCCATCAGCTCACCATCCCTTGCTGTCTCTCAGCTTCCCCCGCTTTCCCTGGACTCACAAACATCCTGCACGCGCCGCGTTCCCGTGGCTGTGATTCACTGCTCTTTGTTCCCACATCCTGGGATTCACTTGCGGCACGTCTGGTTTACCAGCCGGCTTCGGGCAGAGCATTCCCTTCAGCCTGCTCACGTATTTTTGCTGGTGTAACTTCTGAGTAGAGTTTGGCTGGCTGCTTTCCTTGGGTTGTTTGCTTGAAAACGAAGGCAAACGAAATTCCGCTGTGAACATCGCATATTCCAAATTCAAGCACTATGCAGAGCGGACAGCTGGAAGCAGAATAGCACATTTAGAGCTGTACTTGAAACTTCAGGGACTGACATAATCCTGCATATAGTTTTTATTTTGATAGAAAATCTAAGCATTAATAGAGCACATACTTATGACTGGTTTCATTTGCTTAATCTGTTTTTAAGCAAATGTTCTCTGACTAAACTAATGCTTTTATTACAAAGGTTGCAGACCTCACTCCTTAATAATTCATATTCACCAAAATTGCTTCAAAAAGCGGAAAAAATTGAAGGATGAGTCCCCAGAGTGGTGCCTTTGGAACAAAATCATTTCTGAATGAGTGAAAACAACTCAAAAAGATCTTTTACTGGATTCAAAGACACTGCAGCCATTTGCTGCAAACATTCACTTTGGCCCCCATAGCGAGCAAAGGGAGACAAGGCAAGTCAGGCCAGAGGGGACCCAAACACAAGTGCAACTCTACAAACACATCCCCTGTCCCTAAAAGCAGCTGCTTCCAGGACCCTGGCTTTGCCGGTGAACTTGCTCACGGGGTTAGCGATAGCGAAGGGTGAGGAGGTGACTGAATGCTGGATTAGTTCGTACCCCGAATCACGTTGTGGGAGGGTGTTTTTAGTCAGCACACGTGAGAAACTGAAGGGAAACCAGAGCGTGAACGTTGGCCATTTCCCCATGGAAGAGGCTGCGTTTGGTGCAGCTGCCGCCGCGGTGCGAGGCCGGGCTTCGCGCGGCCGCCTCGCGCTTGCTTGACCCGTTTGCTGAAACGTGGGACGTGGGAGAGCCCAGATCCCGCTCCAGAGAGCGGGGCCAGCGCCGGGCTGCTCGCCCGCTCGCCTGGCAGGGCTGCCTAGGCTGCTGGCGGCTTTTCCTGGGTACTGCAGCGTGGAGATCTGCTTCGCTGGCCAGCAGGCACCGACACGGCAGCTAATCACAAAGATGGGACAGAGATGTTGTAGGCAGGACAGAGCAGACGGAAAAATCAGTCATACGGAGGATGCAAGTGTTTGAAAACTGCAAAGTCCCACTAGAAAAGGCAGGTGCTTTTCCTTGTTAGCTGTTAGACAATTTGAGAGATGCTTTGGTTATTCTCAATGATCTGTTCGAAGTGTTGGCGCTTTCACATGACTTTCTTTTTTAACGTGTGCACCGGGGACTCTACATCTTATTAAAAGTGAAATCGCAGCAAGCAAAAGTGACTGCAGCAAGTCAAGGGACTTGATCAGCACAGCAGAGAGAAGCTGCTGAAGATCATGGCCTTAAGTGTAAACTTGAATGCGTTAAGAATATTTTCTGCCAGTCTATTAGCAAAATGGAAACATCTAAGAAACTCAGAGTAGTGACATGACTTAGTTTGGTTCATTCTTCAACCTGTCAGCCTCATTTCAAAGGGACGGGTCCAGGCTTGGAGCTGACACCAAGGTTTGCTTCAGAAAGTTTGCTGTGAGACCTCCTGTTGTTTCTCATTACAAAAGCCTCAAGCTTATAGTTCTGTTTCCAAACCATTTCAAATCACTGTCTTTCCCTCCCTCTTCCCTCTCCAGGTTACTGTGCCTTCCTCACGACTGAGTCAAGGCTGCCTGAATATGGCATTTCCCAGCGTGGTGAGTATTCGGCCACAAGCTGAGGCACCAGAAGTTCCACAGGAGCTTAGTGAAACACTTCTTGACAGTGAGGGTGACAGAGCCCTGGAACAGGCTGCCCAGGGAGGTTGTGGAGTCTCCTTCTTTGGAGATTTTTAAAACCCGCTTGGATGCAGCCCTGTGCCCCGTGCTCTAGGTGACCCTGTGTGAGCAGGGAGGTTGGACTAGATGACCTCTGAGGCCCCTTCCAACCTTAATCATTCTGTGATTCTATGATTCTATGCTCTTGTGCTGCTGTTCAAGCTTCCTATTTTCCCTCTCCCTCTTTTTGCCCTCCCCAGGTCTCTAGCTCTCTTGGGCCAACAGTGCCGTTCTGCCTGTGCAGTAACTCCAAGCCTCTTCCCCGCCTCTTTCCAAGGCTACGGGATGATGGGTGGGACGATGGGATTTGTCACGTGTGTCCAGCCGCCAAGGCAGCAGCGGTGCCAACGCTGTGACACGGGGAGGGCTGTCACCACCGGCCACCGTGAGCTGGGCTGGAGCAGGGCACAGCTCTGGGTCTGCTGAGTAACAAACCCCCCAGCCCAAGAGCTGCTAGGCACAGCTCAAGCAGTTGAAATACACTGCCTTTTACCAGGAGCCTTTTTGCTTCTGTATCTGAAAAAGGATGTGCTGTGGATCTTAAATTACACCTGATGGAGAGGGTCAAATTTATGCTTTTCTGAGCCACCTCTTCCACACAAGTTTATCAGATGCTCCCTTCCAGGTCACCCACCATGACAGGACCAGCCTGGATTATTACAGGAATGACAGCACGGAGATGTCTCTGGCTGGACACGTTTTAAATGACACCGACCTCACGTGCGACAAGAGGCAGGTCAGGCAGTTCGCTAGAGCTTTCCTGCCAGTGTTTTTCTGGCTCATCTTCTCTGTGGGCACGGTGGGAAATGCATTGGTCGTGCTGGTCTACTGCAAATACCGCTTCAGGAAGAGCATGACGGACCGGTACCTGCTGCACTTGGCCATCGCTGATCTGCTCCTGCTTTTCACCCTCCCTTTCTGGGCCAAAGCTGCCTCTGACGGCTGGATCTTTAAGAGCTTCATGTGCAAAATTGTCAACAGCATGTATAAGATCAACTTCTACGGCTGCACCTTGTTTCTCACGTGTATCAGTTTCGACAGGTACATCACTGTTGTCCAGGCCACAAAAGCTAAAAATTCTAAGCAGAAAAGGCTCCTGCACAGCAAACTCGTGTGCCTGGCAGTCTGGCTGACCTCTGTGAGCCTGTGCATCCCAGAAATCGTGTACAGCGAGAGCAGGCGAGTTGGCGACGTGACAGCCTGTAAAATGACCTACCCGCCCACCATCAACAGGACCTTCCGAGTCACTGTCCTGGCCCTGAAAATCACGATAGGCTTCTTCCTCCCGCTCCTTGTCATGGTGATTTGTTACACCCTTATCATCCACACCCTCCTTCAAGCCAAAAGATCCCAAAAGCAGAAGTCGCTGAAGATCATCACCGCCATCGTCACCGCTTTCCTGCTCTCCCAGTTCCCCTACAACAGCGTTCTGCTCGTCAAGACCCTGCACACGTACACCCGCGCCCTGTACAGCTGCCAGGCCGCCGACCGCATGGACATCGGGCTGCAGGTCACGCAGGGCATCGCCTTCCTGCACAGCTGCCTCAACCCCGTGCTCTACGTCTTTGCGGGCGAGCGGTTCCGCCGGGCGCTGTGCGGGATCGCGCGGCGCCTCGCGCGCTGCCCGGCCCGCGGCCTCGAGCAGGGCTCCTCCGCCTACGACAGCCAGGAGCGCAGCTCCAACTGGTCCTTCGCCATGCTGGGCGGGCGGCGCGTGAGGAGCTCCCTCACCCTCAGCACCCACCTCAACGCGTCCGTGGTGCCCAACTTGTGCCAAGGCCTCATGTGAGCTGCTGCCCGCCGCCCCCGGCGCCGGCCCCTGGGCACCACGCGGGTGCCCCAAAGGTTCTCTCAGGGGACATCAGTCATGTAGCTCCAAGGACCTCTCAGTTGGGGCACACCAGTTGTGTACCCCAAAGGCTCTCTCAGGGGAAGGACTTGGTTTTACAGCGAGCCTCCTGCCAGCGCCGACGGGAGCGCGGCTGCTCGCACAGCCCGGGCTGTGGGGGGCCCGGCAGGACCCTTTTCCTGCATTCCCAGCCCAAGGAAGTGAAACCTTGAGTGTGAAGCAAATGGAGAGACACTTGTTGCTTGCAGAACCGACAGGATAAAAGCGGGTTGTGACACCTGTAAATACCCAGACCATCTGTGGCTTGAACCACAGCCTGAAATAACAGGGTGGCCGGCGAGCCTGGCCACCTCGGCCACAGCCGCGCGGCCGGCAGGATGAGCCACTGCTCCCGTCCGTAAAGAGCATGGGGAAAGAGTTTGCCCTTGTTTTGTATTTCCATCAGCTTCTCATCCAGAGGTGGCTGGACCCAAAAGCCCTCTCCATTTCAACACCACTTAGGAAAAATGCTCAAGTCCTTTCCCTGGGGCTCTTCTAGCAGAGTCTCCATCTGAGTCAAGTCGGAGTCATGATCAGCTCCACAATCACCTGAGGCCAGCGCTCGGCCGCGTCATTAAAAATTCAAAATAGCCACTCAGTGCAACAGACTGGCTCCAAATTTCCTCAGAAATTGGTGAAAGCAGCCGTTAGCTCTTGAAGTATTTTATTCAGCCTCTGGTATGTGCATGGTATCCTGCACATGGGTGTACAAGTGCAGGGGCAACCACATTCTGCTGCACAGACCGTTCCTGTCACAAAAAAGCTGGTCTTTAATGTTCATGAAGTGGTCTTTGGGGAACTAGATTGATTTTGCTCCTTTTTTTTTTTTTTCTTTAACATGAAACCGGGTCCATTTTATATCTCACAGCCCACATTTTGGTATGGGATTCTTGTGTGGTCTCTGCATTAGCAAATCACACATCATAATAAAAAAAAAAAAAACAATTTGGATGCTTTGAATTTCCTGTGTCAAGGAGACGGTGCCAAGTATCATGGTGAGCAGCTGCAGTAAACCGAAACACAGAATCCAAACGAGTGGCTGAATGAACTGTTGGCCTTTTTGTTATGGTCAGCTAGTTGCCCTGGGACCGCTAAGACAGAGAGTAATTGAAGGTCAGACTTAACGATACAGAAATTTTGATAGAGACTTTCCTCTTCACATTAGTGACAAGGAAGTTTCTTAGCACTGGGGTGCTGGGATGCCCCCAGCAGCTCCTCTAGGTCTTTGGACAGGCCGCTGTCCACGCTGAAGGCACATGAATGACACGAGGCTGTGATGGCACCGCGTGGTTGCTGCTCATCTCTAGTCTTGTCTTCAGGGTGCTGCGCTGCCTGTGCTACCAGTGACAACTCTGCACCTCTGGGACTTACACTGCTAGTCTTAATAGATGGGAGACTTTCATTTACCAGTTACCAGTTTTATCTCATTTTGCATTTGATAATTATTTCCTTTGAGAAGAAATTACTTTCTTTGTACATTAAAAATTAAAGCGTGTTGATAAACAGGAACTTTGTGCTACGTTCATTACTCTTTTATTTTGCTAAGATATTGAATCTGCATAGGGGTATTTAAGGGGCTGTAGTTTCGTATACCTTTATCGAGATTTTTGCTTTTTACATTTTCCTTAGGGAAGGAAACTGTAAAAGATGCCCGTATTTTTAATATATGTGTAATAAAGTTTTTTTTTCTGAGACTTGTGTCAAGCTCTGTGTAGAGGTTGAAACCCCACTACATGAAGGCACTAGTACACGTACTGGGGGGAAAAACGAATGGTTTCTCACCAGCTTGTGCTTTCCAATTTTGTGTGCCATATGCCGAAGCTGTTTTCATGTGTCTTTGGAAACAGCAAATAACCTTTTGTATTTTCCCTGTTCCCAGGAAGTTCCTTAACCTGCAAGGAGCCCGTCACTGAATGAAGCTGGAAGGGCGAGTGGGAAGGTGCAGTGCTGTGCTTGCCATGTGTGTGGGCACGGAGCGGGCCCCAGCACCTGGAAAACACCAGCACAGAGCCAGCCTGGCTCCAAAAACAGCAGAGGACAGCTCTGCTAGTGGGGTCTTTCGCACTCTTCCACCAAGTGTGGGTGATGCTGGGGTGGGGAAATCACATTGTCCAGCCACGAGGACCTCCCAGATTCCCAGTTTTGGGAGGGGAGTGGGAGAACGGGGCGCAGTGGGTACACACATCCCCTGTGGCGTCTGGACCCAAGGCTCGGCCCAGACCCTGCTGATCCCACCCTAGTCCAGGCTGTGCCTGAGGGATGAGGACGCGCCGGCCGGGCTGGCCTGGCGGTGCTGCCACTTGCATGCCGAGCACCGACCACAACCCAGCATAGACCCCATCACTCCTTAGTCCTTCCTATCCACGCAGAAGCCTTAATTCCCCTCCGTGCTGCCGTCTACGCTGCTAACCCCCTGCAAAATAAAAACAAGTGTGCAAACCTCAGTCACGGTCTGCTCCAGGCGGCGAGCTCCTCGTCTCTGCAGCTTTCCTGGGTCCCCTGCACGGAGCCCTCATCGGGCTCTCATGCAGCAAGTGGGTGTCCGATATGGGTTGCTCCAAAACTGACCATCGATGAGGAAAAGAAAGAAAATTTTTTCCTGGATGAGTAAACTGGGAGAGGAGAAGGAGAGAGGGGCTGCTCCTCGCAAGGGCAGCGCTCCCTGAGACCTGTGCCCAGGGCGCTCCCCTCAAGCCTCACGCCTGACTTCAGTTACTGCTTCCCCCCGTTGGTATCGAGCGCCGTTCGCCCAGGGCGAAGCCCTCAGCCCTTCCTCACTGCGATCCGCAGTGGGAAGTTGTCACGCTCGGCTGCCTAGCGAAACCCCTGAGGCGCCGGCGAACTTCCGCGCGCGGGGCCGCGAGCGGGGCCACCAACGGGGCCGTGAGCAGGGCCAGGCGTGGGCCACGCGCGCCCTGCTCCGAGACACGCTCCGCCGCGGGCGCTCGGCAGAGCAGCGCCCCGAGCTCCCCCACGGCCTCGGCCTCGGCCCTGCGCCGTGCACGCGGCCGCCCTCGGGCCTCCGGCCTGCCGTGTGTCAGCGCGGCCGCCGCGCGGCACCTGCGGGTCCCAGGGGGACCCACGCTCGCCCACGGTCCAGGCTGAAAAGCCGCTTTTCCAGCTGTCCCCAATTTCAAGTCACTGTTTTACCTTCACTGTTTTGCCTCAGCCTCAGCTGAGCGGTGTCGGGGTTATTCCACCCTACGTGAGCAGGTTCCTGTGCGAGTTGGGCCTGGATGAATCCCTGGATTCCTCCTGCCGTTGCTGAGGTTGCCACTTCGCCTCTCCCTGGGCAGCACGCAATGGCCACAGGCTGTGGGGTGTCTCATCCTCTCTGCACAGTGGGGCAAGAGCAGTGTCCTCTCAACCAGGCCAGGGCCAGGACAACAGCACGAGGCAAACGCCTCCTTTGGGGCCAGCAGCAGTGTGTGACACAGCTCCTGTGGGGCCCAGCACGACCCAGCGCTGCTGCGGGAGGAGAGACGTGTAAAACACACACCCTGCCCTCACCACTGTGGCCTCAGATCTGTCGGGTCACAAATGGGTGCTGTATTTCCCATCATGGGTGCAGTTTGCTGAGCCCCAGCAAACTCTCGATGTGTTGGTCTCTCTTGATGCCTCTTGGCTACTCAGTGCTCCCTCTAGCCAGAAACCTGTCGGGATCCCTGCATCCATGGGCAAACAAGCCTGAGGTTTAACAGAGCAATGCCGAATTTCTCCGCACAACTCACAGAACTAGGGCCTGTGACCGTTATCCCCAGCATCTCAGCAGTAACCTGGGAGCGTGGACAGGCTTCCCAGTGCAGAGAGCCCCGCAGGGACGTGGGATTCCTGTGTCAGGGAAAATCAGGGTTAATTTGGCAGCCCATGCATGTCGGGTCTGAACCCAGATCTGCCCGGCTGAGCTTGGTGTGCATCAACCCATCCTTTCCAAACGGACCTGGGTTGCACGTGATTTGCACGTGATTTAACTGATCAGAAACTTTAGTGCAAGTGCCTTGTCTCTTCAAAGCCTCCTGCGCCATATCAATTCTGAAACCTTAGATTTGGACTAGGAAAATTCCCTGTGCTATTTCAGAGACTAATGGAGAGGGCAGCGCTGTCCCATCGCACCTATGCAGTCCTGTAGCTTGCTACTCTCCACGAGGAATAACGGACTTAGGAAAGCTGGGGAAAAGCACCACTCACCTCAGAAGCACCCAGTACACGCAGCAGAGTGCCCTGAAGTGCGCCAAAGCTGGGATTGGGGTAGATGCTGTGAAACAGGAGGGTTAAAATCCCAGAATAGGATCCAAAGACAGACCGGGAGCTGAGAGCGCCTCACCCACAACCCCAGGGAGCACGGGAGGCCTTGGTGAGCACGGCTCCATGTCCATTCCTGGGGGAGCAGGTACAGACTTCTAGAGTTCCTTGCACGTGGGTATCTTTAGTAATATAAAACTTAACCTTTGCCATCCCTTGGACTCCAGGCTGGGCTTCAGAGAAGACTCGATTTTGAACAGCTGCCTCTTAGCGGGGGCAGGGAAGCGGCTCAGCCTGCACCTAGTGGCCAAGGGCCTCCAAGGAAGCAGAAACAAGGTAAAAATCACAGTGACGACTGCTCCTGGCAGAGCCTTCTGTCCTCCTGACAGAGCACCCGCCATCCAGGTGCGACCCCAGCACCTCAGAGGAGCCTACACATTTGCCACGTGTCATGGAGCTGTGACTATATGTGGAAATACAGATGTTTCCCTCCCCACCCCACAAAGACGGGACCCAGGACCAGCTTGCTTACCCCGATTTAAGGATCTCCAAGACAGACTGCAGGAATAATCCTCATTTTCTAGGATTTTCTTCCTGCTCAGAAGCAGGTCACACAATCATCTGCTTTATTTTCAAGGCAAAGATATCTCTACAAGTTAAAAAGTGACATATGCTCTTAATGATACAGATTATTATTTATTTAATTCCTGAGGTTAAAAAAGGAAAAGAAAACATCAAGAAACATCCCCGTACACAAGCGCCTCCGTCCCTGTAACTGTACAAACACTGGCATATGTAAATCTTTTTCTCACCCTTCTGGAAGGTGAAGTTTGATGTGAACAAGCTGTGCAATCCTTTGGCAAGTAAGAGCAAGAGATGTTTCTGAACAACTTACAGTATATAAATGAGTGAGCTTTATTAAAACTATAGTGCAATTTGAATTTTTAAAAAGGAGGAAAATCAGCCTTTTGCAGCTTAGCTACTCTGTATCTTGTGCAATAGATGTCAGTGATTTTTCCTAAAGCAATGTGGAGTCATGTTGATAGGAATTTACAGGAACACTGCCATTTTCCTAAAGCAACGACGCCCTTTCCTTTGCAGAAACCTGTGTCTAACAAAAATTACTGCCCTCCACTCTTCCAGCTCCCAGGAAAAACACCTGTTTTCTTGTCTATCCACAACAGAGACTCTTTGCTCCCTTAAGTTAATTTCAAGATCAGTTTCCAATATTTCTTCTCTCACTTGCACTGCTGGGGATGGTTGGTTCATAATGGGGCTGGCTCAGCAGAGTCCCTGAACATGTGCAGGCAAACGGACGTGTTAGCGTCACTGGAACATCTCAGGTTCACAAGTTCCCTCCAAACAGGGCTATAAGGTGCTTGAACAAGATCAGGTCTTGTAGGAACCCATCCTCATAGTAAGTCAGGCTCCCATAACTGTTAATAAAAGGTCTGGGACAATCAAACAGAAGGTCAAATGACAACAAGTTCTTCACTGTCTTCTTGGCACAGTCTCTGAGGTGGAAAAGTGCCCCTCTTCCCGGCGACACAGTGGGATTCCCGTTTTCCTTGAACAGTTCCTTTGAACATGTGCATTCTTGTCCACTTGTTGTGCTTTACCAGCTTAAATATTTCCTCTTTTGAAACTTCTTAAATACTCTCCTTCTTGGTTAGAAACAAATACTTATAACACAACAATATATTTTTAAATTACAAGTGTTGGCTTCCACTCTTCTTCCTCTCTCAGAAAGCAAAGAAACTATAGAACTATTCTCAGAGGGCAGGAAAATATGAAGAAAATATGAAGAAACTCTGAAGACTCAAAGGTTAAATAAAAAGAACTTGGTGTTTTTAGTCCCCTCTCCCTTACTGAAAAGGTCAGAGCCAATTACTTTAAGAATTACATAAATAATAGCTTAAAAATATCTGCTACAGGATGCAAAGAAAAAAGAAACAAAAAAATGTTCAGAGTAGAATGCAAAGAGGAAACCCAGAGGCAACTCTGCCAAACACATTATTAGACATAACTGAAATATATCTGAGCAGATGGGTAACACTATGACCTGATACATTTGGCAGTGTCCCCTTAACTTACATTTGGCATTTTAAGAGAGATATCCTAGTGAGATTAGTATTCTATTTAAAACAACAGCAAAAATGCTTTCAAAAAAAACACACCTAAAAGCTTAAGGAAAACCGCAGCAGACTTCAGTTACAGTCTGTGAAATTGCTTAGCATACGGTACACAGTATTCCATTTTTAAGCAATAAATAACCTCTTCTTGATTAAATATAAAATATAGCTTCAACACTGAAATATGCCTTAATTCATGAAGTGATCAGTGCGTTGCTTGGTGCCCACCTCGGTCTCTTGTGCATCTCAGGCAGCCAGGTGAGGTTTAAGTGTGTTGCGTCCTGCCCCTCTCCCCTCGGGAGCACTCCTCTGCTTGGCAGGGGCTGCACAGCCTAAATATAGTGCTTACACTTAAATAAAGCAAATACAGAGGCATCTGAAGGGAATGTCATCAATGGGCCGGACAACCCAGCTGCAGAAGCTCCCTGTTTTCTGCTTTCAGATATTGTCACAAAAAGTTGAAATTCTGTATAGAAAGCAGGCTGTTTGCGTGGAAGTTTTTTGTAAATGAAAATCTAGTCTTCCTTCCCTGAACAGGCAGTATGTTTACAGACAGCTCTGTCCCAGATTTAAGATGAAAAGTTAGCAGTTTGCTATGGCCCAGCAAACACTGAGAAGCTGAGATGAAAACAAGGATAAGGAAATGGGCAAAATACACTGACACAGGATAGTGAGTTGCTGAGGGGTTGGATGTGAATTTGGTTTTGGATGGACTTTTTGAGACCATTCCAAATATTATTGCTACTTTCCACTTAATGTAGAGGAAGCCCTGCTTATGGACTGTGCTTCCCCTGTGAATGCTGATGACTAAGGTGCTAAAGCAGGAAAAAGAGATGCTCCTCTTCCCAAAAATCACACAGTGAGCGGTACTTTATTCCACAGATTATACTCATGATTCTGCCACCGGTGCTCACCTTAAGCGCTGACTTCAGCGCATCAGCTTACAGAGAACGGCGAGCAGAAGAGGAAAGAGTTGGTGCTTTCTGTTTGAGAGTTTTGTAATTGGGATGCAGTACCAGAGCATTTGTAAAAGCCAGTTAAGACTTATGGAATCTTAGCCCAAAATGTAAAAAACCTCTCTACATTTGCTGTTTATAAAACCTGAAAAAGATATAAAATTCTAGATGGATTAGAATACATGCCTACAAAGACTGATGCATTGCATAGCTGTTCTGACACTATGAGCAGAACAGAAATAGGTGGGTTTATTCTCCACTAGAGGTCAATAAAAATAAGCACTTTTCTTTAAGTCTCCTTTTGAATTTTTTGGGGGGAGAAGAAAGGTTGTTCAGTTTTGAATACAGAATTTGAGTTTCCATTTAGAGAGCTCCTCTTTTATTTTTCTCCCCCCTGAAGAAAAATCAAATTGAAACATTACCTGACCTATTAAATCAAGCAACATGGCTTCTGAGCAATCTGTACACAGTACAGAACATTAGTGTTCCTAAAAGAGCTTCTTTCTCCTAGTGTGTACATGATCTCTAAGTATGTTATAACTATTGCATAGTTTCAAAGTGTTCAAACACAGTGGTAGTCATATTGCTTGCATATACATAAATAATAGCATTTCTTAAAAATATAGTTAAAAATAACACGGTATTTTCAAGGCTATGGAAAATCACTTCCATCATAGATGACAGGTCGCTCGACAGTCAAGTGATAAAATACTCTTTTTGAGATAAATCTGTAGAGAAAGAAAAAAGAGGATGAGATGGACATGTTAGATGATGTCAGCTGGACAGAAAGCCTTAACAGTGCCTCCGATTTTCAGTTTACATTCAGGCAAAACCCCCACTTGTAGGTGAAAAAACGTTTTGTCTGCAGGACAGCTGTCAGACCTGTTGTTTATAAAATGATAATCTGACTAATCTGACTTGAAAAGAGTTGTAAATTATTTGCTTATGCTGTTCACTTTCTCATAGATCAAGGCTGAAAAGTGGAATTATGCTATGTGGGGCGAATGACAAAAAAGCAAAGACAGGCTGCAGTTCTTTAGGCAAGCTGGAACCAATTAACAGTACTTACTTCCATTTCATATCAGTAAAAGTAACAGTATATCCCATCAATGCCACAATCCGTAAAACAAAATCTATTTCAACTGTCACACTCAGTTAAGACCTACCTAGAAAATGTATTGTCAAAGATGAGCATGTAGATGCCAGAATTTCTCACTTTCACCTGGCCTCTTATAGTTTCCTTATGTGAATTGCAGCGTGTCATAGGAATAAGAACCTGGAATTAAATACAAATCAAAATGAAAGTTAGTGCTTGCTCTAGAAGTTGACATTTACGTTTGGGAAAAAAAATATTTAAATCTGAGACATCTTGAAAATCCCAAAGTGTATAAAGGCCTTCAAAACTGTATTTATTTTTACTGATTAGCTTTAAAAATCCACCTAAACTAAGATCTCAAAGCATGACATCCATTTTCCTTCAGCTACCTTTTTCTGACATTAAGCTCTGGCTATAAATCTCATCTTTTGAGAAAGAAAACAACCCTGACCTTTTTTAATATCATTTATCAACGTGAATTTACTAACATCAGCAGTGCTACGTTATCTCTATGTAAGTATACCCAAGAACAGAATCTAGCTAAGTATGTCATTTACAACGTCCTTTTATACTCCTAGTAGTATAAAAACAAGCTTGCTCAGCAAATCTTGGCTGTTTGTCTAAATTTATAGCACAACAAGGTGGTTAACTTGCTGCAAAAGTCTATTGGTGATTTTCACCTCAGCACAACAGCTGACATGGATCAAGGTCAATTCCATACAAGCCAAACTGTGTCAAATAAATGCATCAAACCAGTCTACTCAGCCTGCATTAGGCCTTCCCAGGAACAGAAAGGAGATTTTACGCAGTTAGGTAAATTGCAGTGAATGAACTCAGGCTGTATCCGTGACCTTCTTCCCTAAGTGAAATCACAGCATTAGAGCACTCTCTAACGTGGTAGACTGAACCAACAGCTGCCCTGTTTTCACTAAAACTTCACAATGAGCTGAGTAGTGCAAACTCATGTAAGGCACAAGCCTCATGAAATACAGGCAAGGAAAATAAATGATAAAAAAAAGGTGCCCTGGGCACTGGCAGGGTGATTTTGCAAATGTAGGCCACCATCAAAGCACTTAAGTATGTGTTTATCTGTGAAAAAGGTAAGCGCATACACACACACACACACACACACACACACACACACACTCACTCACTAACTCACTCACTCACTCACTCACTCACTCAACACATATAACTTAATTCATCTCTTTCCTTGTGGCCTCTGCTGAAGAGTCTGAGAGATCAGCCTTAAGGAACTTGCAAAATAGGTAACATTGGTGTGGGGGGAAGATTTTTGCAGGCTTGGACATTTATTTTAGTAATGGTTAGGGAATTTCAATTGTGAACAACTGAAGCTGCAATGCTTTTCAACTCAACTTTTGCAGATGACATTAAATAATTAAATGTACCTCTGCATTCAGGAGAATTGTAGAATATCTGGCAAAACAACCTCCTAAAAAGCAAGAGCACCTGGAACTCCTGTGGCTACCTGCAGGCTGTGCTGACTGACTCCACAAGGCCTCCAAGGAGCCGACTCCACTGTGTTACAGTTACCTGGGTTGTAAGGAAAGAAAGAAAAAAAAATGGGAAATAAAGGTCTTACTTTGCACTGATCCAGCGGCGCTTCTTCGGATTCCTGGTAAACCACACTGAAGGAGACGCTTTTCGGGTCTGATGAAAATATCCAGCTTATAGTCAGGCCTGTCTCCGTCACGGTGATGGGAATGATACTGTAAGTGCTGGATTTAATGAACAGCTCTCTGTTGCCTTCCCCAAAATTCAGGATGTCTTCTACTGTAAGGGGTAGCTTTATCCTGTGAGGGAGAAAAATGCAATTAATTTAAGAGATCCAACCTAATTATTTAGACAGACACAATAAACACTGCCGTTTGTTTTCTATCTCTGTGAAGCAGATTCCATGATGACTTTGTGGCAAGGCCACAAGATGCAGCAAAACTGAGCCTTCTGATGAAAGCAGGAACCACAGAGAAGATAACTGATATTAAGCACTTCTCTACTCTGACAAATGTGGACTCTAGTCACTCATTTATTCCATTTTGACCAGAAAAAAAAAACTAGTTCTTGAACTAAGCTTTTTAAATCATGAGTTACCAGGATAACAAAGGAAGTGCTGCCCTCTGTTGTTCTTTTTAAAAACAAACTGCTGTCACCTAATTTACTTGCCTTTCAGCTACCTTCCTGCAAAAATAGGAAGCAGAGGGAAAAGGGGATAGATGGGCTGAATGTGAACAGCTCTCTTGATTTGGGGGAGCACTTAAGGCTGCAGCTAGACTGCACAAAAGCTGACTCAAATGTCCTCCAGGCAGAAAGGAAGATCTCAGTGCACCCAGGAGACACTCTCGGGTGCCACAGCATTTTATTAGCCTACCACATTTGGATGATCTATTTCAGACTGCAATGAGCTGCTTAAACAGGAGGGAGAATCACCGCCTCCAGGGGAAACCTGCAATTGCTAAGAGTGGAGGATCTCACCCACTAAACTAAAACTGATAGATCATGTCACTCTGTGGAGCAGATAAGTTGCTTCCCAGTGAGTTCACTGTAAATCACAGTCCTGTGCTATGTCTGTCAGCAGCTGTCAAAAATCAACATATTTGCCAGAAGCTAATGCACAGCTAGCGTGATGATTTTCTGTTCTAGAGCAAAGAATTCCATTCCCAGCTGTTACTACACAGTTCCTAGGGAATAAAGTTGATATACTATGGTGACTACTGTAGTCTGTCCATAGAGGAAGCTTTATATGAAGTTTTACTATCTCATTAGTTTTCCTTCTTAAGTGAAATGACTATTATCATGTCTCAGGCGGCCTTTGGCTTTAGTAAACTAATGATCACTCCTGTTTTTGCCCTACTGCATTTTGCCTACTTTTTGCAGGCAAAAGCTTAACATCTTCCCACAGTAAGCCAAATATTCAAATCTGAGTCTGAGGGATAAAGGAGAATTTCTCTGAGCTATGGGGATTTGGGTGCATTAGATTCTCCTCATGACTGTGCAAGTGATGTGCTGCACACAACTACTAATTTTGGAGCAATTTTCACATGCAGAGAATTGGGCACACACAGTTCACAGACTGTGCTGAGGCTCAGCTGAACACCTGATGCAGGCAGTTTCTGTGAGGGCCACCAATAAATAACAGGCCTTGAACTCCCTCCCCAGCACAGAGGGTCAACTAGCACTACAGTATCTAACTTCCCCTTGCACATGCTTGCAGAGATCACCAGAAGTCCAGAGATCTCTTCCTAAGTTTCTTCCCGTTCATGGCACCTCCTGCAATAACCACAGGAAGGAAGTTTTTCTGATCCAAAATCTCTCCACTTTCTCTTTTTTTTTGATCGAGGATACTAATCTTTCTCTTTTTTTTGTTTCTTTTCCCCACTTGCACAACAGTTTTACTGAAGTGAAGAGCGAGGACTTGGCTAACTGCTGCTGCTCAGCTTAGCTGAGCTGGGCTGTCTGCTGCTTAGACCAAATTCTACCTTCAGACACAAGCAATCAGCTCTGGTGGGAGTCTGCAAGACTTGTGCTCACACAGCTGGTATCTGCCTTCAGCCTTCATTCTTTCAGCCTTATAGTGATGAAACTGTTCTGCTTACATGATTTCTCCTGACTTCAACAAGCAGATCTCAGCATCTTGAGCTACTGGCCACTCTTCTGATTCATCATAGGTTGAAGAATTACATGTGCTGTTTCTAGGAGAGAGAAAAGGAAAGCTGTTATTCTCTGAGTAGCACAGAATCAAATATTGTCTGCTTGCTGATGTCTATCCAAGACAGAAAAGTTTTGGTAGCTACAATGTCACATGCTAGACTTTTTATTTTGTGTATTCTAGTGACAAAATTGCCCCCAACAAAACTGCAGCTCCGTTCTGCTAACTATCCTGGTTTCATGAGCAGAGGAGAATACCTACATCAAGGGCATCCCTTCAATAGCCTTGCTATTAATTTCCTATTGTGATGCTGCCAGATCTTAAAAGCTTCCCTGACAGGCAGAAATCTTGATAGAGGGCAGACACAAGAAAAACAGCTTGGACTCTTCTCTAACAAAAAATCCACACAGGGATGTGACACTAGTGCTGGGTTTGATTTATGAGGTATTTTACAAATATACTGCTCAGTTCCTTATTTTGACAGTGGTACTCAAAACAGGTATTATGGCAGTAGAACCTGTCCATGTATCTTCCATTCACACAATAAATACTCGATGATTCAAATAGGAGTCCATTGCAGAAACAGTTACAGGATGAGAAAGTCACACACCTCCTCCCAAAAGAAGAAATGGAAGAGCCTCCCATCCCCTCCCTGACCCAGAGAAAGCTCTGGGGTGCAATGGAGTGGCCCCAACTATGAATTACAGCACTGGCACACAGAGAGGTAGGCTGCAGAGAGGGGAGATGAGTCTGAAAGTTAGGGAACAAATGCTGAGAGTTTCCAAACAAGCTTGTGCTTCTCCCACATTCACTTGATATCTCTTTTTCTCAGCACATTGATAACTGAGACAATAAGGCTGCCATTTTCCCAGAAAAAAAAAAATCAAGGATTCTTGGGGAACAAACATACAGGGAACAAACCAGTTAGTTACTTCCAAAAGCCAGTAGGATCTAAAAAAACTGATTATCACTTATACGTGCTTTTGACCCACCGAGCAGCAACTATCATATAGCAAAGGAATAACTCTTAAGCATTCTGTAGATGGATTCTCAAAACCAATGCAAAGTTTATCATTTCTTTTAAATTCTAAAGGTCTTTGCTTTACGAACAGCACTGCTGAATAGAAGAGTGTGAGAAACCACGTCCATGTAAAGAGCCATGTAAATGTTCTGCTGGACATTAATAGAACCTGAACACGCTGTGTCAGTACACATAGACATGGACAGGTTTTGTGGAGTAACAGTTTTGGTTGAAACCTTCCTGGTTTCAACCAGGATTTACTGCTCTGACCACAAAAAAACCATGAACACCCACTGTCTGTGCATGCTTCCTGAACATATAAACATTAATATCTGCAGATTTCATGTTCTCTTACTCCTGTAGCTTCTTGGACAACTTTTGATTTCTGCAAAGTCTTACCACTGTTGTTAATGCCCTAAGCTCTGTGAGCCACAAGGCAGGCACAAATCTGTGACTGAGAGCCCACAACCAAGCATTCCCTGCCCAGTGAAATGCTGGGATGAGACAGCGTATAGAATCATAGAACTATTACAATTGGAAAAGACCTTTAAGATTGTGTACAGCCATAAGGCCTGTTTGTACATAACTGGTGATTAACAGAACATTTATGCAAATATTTAGGAAGTGATACAAGTAATTTAATTATTAACTACTTACCCTTATAGAACAATACAAGAAAGACTCATAAAAATGGCCTGTAAAATTGTATGTTTTGTTTGCATACTCAGTGTGAACTGTGATAGAAAATTCATGCTGTGATCACAAAACTCTTCCGTCATGTTTGCTATACAGCCTTAATTTCACAGCCTTGAATTCATACAGACCAAGAGAACTACAAAACTGTAGAGGAGAGACAAACTCCATGATTGATTACACAGTTCTATTAGTTCTCTAATTACTCCATCAATCTCACCTTTCTTTTGGGACCTTGAAATGTAAATTAAATCGCAGGACCAATTGGGTCCATACTCTGCTCTAACACAAGGATTTTTTTTTATTCCTGCTGCTGCAGCCCAACACTCTCCTATGCCTAAGTTCCCCTTCAGTTTGCCACTTGCTGCCCTAACCAGCTAATTCAATGTGCCTCCTCATTCTAGGCTAGGGGAATACAAAGTCCCTGCTTTGTCGTTTAAATCCAAGAGCATTGCAATCATAGGGCAAATCCTCCTGCTCTCTATAATATTCCATTCAGACGCTATAAACCAATGCTGTAAAACCATGTAAAGAAACACAAGGAGGAGCCTGGTGATTTAACTGGAGCTCCTGAATCCAGCCGAGAGGCAGATTTATTCCTGTAGGAGCTGTTCGCAATAGCTGGCAGCCTGGGGAGCACGATGAGCAGCATGAGAGGCTGCTGTGTGTCTAATGTGTGTCTAATGACAAGGAGGGGGCAAAGGAGTTATGCTGGAATGGACTAATGTTACCTTGGATCCTCCTGTTACCAGTCCAGATACCTGAAATTAGTTACCCTCTTCCTCCTCACCCCTGCACACTATATCACATCATGCTACATTATGTTCAGACAAACCAAAAGGCTGTCCCTGTCCTTAAAATTGTCTGCAATTTATCTCTAAGACCATTGGCAGCTGGTTCGTATGGAGAAAGCTCAGGAAAAAAGAAGTCACCACAGAGGATCTCTATGCACCAAGTGCCAACCTGCAAAATTTTAAAAGATTTTTTTAGCAGGCAGTGTGATTATGGAAGAGGTTTAGGAAGGCACTGAGATGAAGACATCTTTGAGGTGCCAGATGCAGCAGCCTCCCGAGGTGCAAGAGGTTTCAGAACAAGGAACCAGGGCGGTTCTACCAGGGTGCCTCCGACTCCCTTCCCCAGCAGGAGGCAGCAAATAGACAAAAACCCCCAGAATCAGCGCTGGGAGCAGGGTTACGCGGCTGCCCCAGAGCCTAGACATGGTGCGGCCGCAGGTGCAGGGCAGCCGCAGGTGCAGCTCTATCCGCAATACCTCTGAATTCCCCCCTTGCCCGTCTCCCTGCCCAGGCGGCAGCTCTGCGGGGGCTGCCCTGTCCCGGGGCGGCTGCTGCGAGGGGGCTCCGCGACCCCCCAGCTCAAGGCTGATCATGGCAAAGGGCCCCCTGCAGCAGCCGCTTCTACTCTCCTCCCTGAGAGGCTCCCTCTGCTCCAGGCCTGCTGAGAGGCCTGGGGGTCACTGCTGTGTCACTCACGCGAGGGTCTCCCAGAGCAGCAAGTGGGCAGCCATGCAGGGCTGCAGCCCTCACCTCTCCCGCGCATTTTACCTGAGAGCGGCGCCTCAGCGTGCTTGCTGTGGGCTGGGTTGCCGGACCAGCTCACATCCTGTCTCCCTGAGTGCCCGATTAAGGCATTTCCAAAGGGACCCCAAACACTTTCTGTTTTGAAGGCGTTTCAGTGGGCCTGGGTGGCAGGAACGGCCGCCCCTGTGCAACATGGCCGACCCTCCCGCTTCCCCACGGCGGCCTGCGATGGTGACACCACCACAGGGCACCACGTCGCTCAGCCCTGTCCTGCGTGTGAAAACAACTCATGGGAGACTACAACCGCTTTGTCGCCTGCTTTTTATGCACATTTGCTGGTATCAAGCCCTTGGAGGTTCGTCTGCAAGCGTACAACTCTGTGGGATCAAGCCCCGCTCGAGCGACTCTGTCATCGGCCTCTGCAAAGATCCAGCTGCAGGGGCTAGTTGCACTGAGCACTGCCAGCCTCCTTTGCCAATCTGTACATTAAAAAGGCTCCTATTTATTTCCTCAGCTCATCTGTACATTAAAAAGGCCCCTTTTTATTTCCCCTGCCCTGCTCCTGAAGAGGGGTGTCCCACACGTATCATGAGCAGTGAGGCTCACTCAGGACAAGCACTGCTCATTAAGAAACCTAGGAAATCTTTCAATAAAGCATGAGAAAAATAAACATGAGAGAAAAAAATGCTAGTAAAATATTTTTAAATATCAAAACAAACAGAAGAGGTGGGGAAAAAAAATAGAAAAAAAAGCAGTAGTCTCTAATAGCTGTCACAAAACATGCCCGAGTGGTTTGAAAAAAAAGTAGTAGGTATAGATTATTTCTTAATTCTGCAAATAATTTCTCAAAAAAAAAATCCATCTGACTCAGGTAATTTCAATAAGATGGAAACGTGCAAACGAAACAGGTATTTTCCACCGTATCGGGGGGCACGGCTTATTTGTACTATCATTTTTGCAGCAGTATCACTCAAGAGCATGTACCAAAACATGAGTAATTCCATTTCAAGCTGTTTTGCTCAAGAAGTGCAAGAGCTGTGATGAAACAGCACAGATAAACAAATCAAACCGCTGCTTTCAGGTTTCCTCTGAAGCACAGATGTCTGCATTCCCCAAAGGTGAGACATCAGCCAGTAAGTGTCGGTTTTCTTAACTTTAAGAGAACAGGTAGAGGGTAAGAAAAAAGATTTTAAATTTAAAAACACTCAAACTTTAAAGATTTTGCTAGTATTGAGGTGAAAAAATTAATAGAGAGCACCTTTTTTGTTCGAACTAGTGAAGATGCTGTGTTTGCCATTAATTTTGTTATTAGTCCTTCTAGATGTCCTGGTACTGCAGGAGTTCTTTGATTTACACTTGTTAGTTCTTTAGAGGAATTTTGGGACTATCTGGAACTTAGAAGTTAATTATCTCCTCTTTTCTCTTTATGCTCAATAATCTGTTTTTCCATCTGGTATTTACTTGAAAATATCTTCTCTCTTCCAACAATTATATATCTGAGACAATTTCTCCTTCTCTGATTAAATTCTTCAAAACCCAGTGAAAATGGATGATTTTTAGGCAAGGCATATCACACAATGCTGACAAGCACTATTTAACCATTTCTCTCTTTATAGTCTATGTTTATAGTCAGAGCAAATCATTCTGTTGCTTATTATTATTAAATAAATAATATAATTATATCATCATATAATTATATATAATAATTATTTTAT